>JAQGAW010002205.1:0-15883 GCA_034698025.1 Phthiracarus crinitus | reverse complement strand
TACTTCTGTGTGTTAGCTTAACAATAATTATGTGATGTTCACTCCACGAAAGCTAAAACACAACTGAAACAAAATTCTCAATACACTCACTGAAGTGCTATTTACAACAATATATTATAAAACTATAAATTTTTTTCATTTAAACAATATATAGTAAAAGTTATAACTGCTTAAAAACAAAAATAAAATATAGTTTTGTAACAATATAATAAATAATTTAGATGCCAAAAATACTCAATACAGAAAAAATTTGACTACAATATTGAATTAAAATTGAATATAACTCAAACTGAGCTTATTATGTATGTTCTTACTCTTTCTTGTCTTTCTTTATTAATGAATTTATCGATTTTTCATATTAATTATGTAATTATCAAAATTTAAATTTTTTAGCGTTTTTAAAATAATAAAGTGTATAGACTATTAATAGACTAATATAATAAGGATAAATTCTGTGAAAATTAGCTTTTAATAACATTAAATATTAAGTAAAATATACGATGAAAAGCTTTACATTTTAAAAACAGCATAATTTATTATTATAGATATATAAATTAAACCAAAGCAACTTTTAGTATTATTTTTTCAATTTCAAAACAACAAACTGTTTTGGCGGCGCAATCTATATCATAATATATTATATAAGATTTTATAAAAATAATTTTATTTCAACGTAGAATAATTTTTATTAAATATCTTGGTTTTTTAGACTTAAAAAGTTAATATAATATTTTTAATGAAAAGTAGGTTTTAATATATTCATTATATTAGAAAAAATAATTGTATATAAAATAATTTATTAGCAATGCTATTCTGAATTAATTTATTGCCATACCTGCAGAATAACATTCTGTATATCCTATAAATTTGAATTCGCCATATTTTTCATCATCATTATGGTGTTTTATAGTGTTTTATCGATTTTGAAATATAAAAATAAAAAATAATTAAAATAGACTTTTATTTAGATTCATCGAAATAGAAATAAAATAGATTAAACATTTATTGTAAAGTAAAATTAAAAATAAAATAGTATTAAAAATTTATTGAAAACAAAAATAGAAATAAAACAAATTAAAAATATTATGGAATCGATATAAAATTTAAAAATAATTTCTTTATTTCGATTTTCAATGAAAATAAAAATAGATTATTTTAAAGATTTTTATTTCAAATTGTCGAAATAGAAACAAATTAGTTTGTAAAAAATTTTAGAAATAGAAATAGTTTGAGAAAAATTTTGAAAATAAAAATAAAAATAAAATAAGTTTGAAAAACTGCAATTTAGTAAATCACTATTTTTTACCATCTTGACCTATAAAAAATGTTATGGCAATTTGACCATCATTTATTAATCAGATTATTAATACTTTTTTTATTATACTTTTATTTAATTTGATTAAAAAAGTAACTAAATCTTATATTAAAAACACAAAAAATATACAGAGATTTAAACTCTCAAAATTAAGTTTAATAAATTAGTTTAACTCACTGGGGATTAGGTAGAAAATTCTCATAATTATGTCCGGAGTCAGTATTAGTAGGTACAGCTAGTAGTGCCTGGATGTTGTTCGGTTTTGGGTCAAGGTGGATCGGGATAATGCTTTGGTTTGTCAGGATGGGATCCAGCTTGGTCGGGATGGATCCGGTTGGTCGGGATGGGGTCAATGTATGATGTGGAGACTGATCGGTTGGGAAGATGTTGGGAAGTGTCAGCTGGGGAGATTTTGGGAAGGGTCGGTTGGGGAGATTCTGGGATATGTTTGTTGGGGAGAATTTGGGAATTGTCGGTTGGTGAGATATTGGGATGTGTTTGTTGGGGAGATTTTGGAGGTTGGTAGATTTTGGGAAATGTCGTTTGGAAAGTTATGTTTTGGAAGGGTTAGCGTTATTTAAAGGTGGATTATTTATTTGAATTTCAAACCATTTTCTCCCGACGAAGTAAAAGCTAGTACTAAATAATATCCTGGCCAAACACGTTAAAAATGATAATTGATTTAATAACATTTCGAAATAACATTTGAATCGCAGGACGCCGTACACACATTTATATCTAATCCCTTTCTACGTCTATTTATTTATGGGTTCAACGAACTGACACTAATAAGATATCAAATATGTTTAGTACTTAATTATGTAAATATTTATACCGTTAAAAAAATTCTTATAAATTGGACTCGATTATAGTCCAAAAAGATGTTTAGGGTCGCGACGGTCCATACTTGGCACATAATTATTATTAAAAAGAACTGAGATTTCAATAAAATAAATAGTTATTTTAGTTAATAAAACGAAGCAAAATAAGTTTTTTAATATAAATTAAATAATGAAAAAGTATTTCATAAATGCTTGCATTATTTTATTTGTGTTAAACTTAAATTTAAAAATAAATAGAGAGACAGCTAAATCTAACTTGACTTTTACTTTTACTTTATCTATAATAATATATGGAAAAGCGAAATTAAAAAGCAAAAGTAAAATTAAATTTTCCATTTTACTTTCGCTTTAAAGCGAAAGTTAAATATAATTTGAATTATTTTTGACTTAAAAGCAAAAGCGAAATACAATTAAAATAAGAATGAAAACTAAAAGTAAAAGTAAAATACAATTAAAATGAAATTTTACTTAAAAGAAAAAGTAAAATACAATTGAAATAAAAAATTTTGAAAAAGTAAAAGTAAAAGAAAAGCAAAATTAAAACTCGGAAGTAAAACAACACTAGTTTTAATATACTTTTATTTAATTTGATTAAAAAAGTAACTAAATCATAGTATTATGGGTACAAAAAAATATCAATACAGAGATTTAAACTCTAAAAATGAAGTTTAAAAAAATTGTTTAACTCAGTTGATTATTGTATTTATGACTAGAAGAGTTTCAAAAATTCGTGTTTAAGTATGTTTTTAAAAATTTATGATAAAGATGAATGTTATATTGAAAACAGGATCGAAACGGTCGTAATATCTGAATCTGAAGTTTGGAGATTAATTAATTTTTTTGTTATTGTTATTTTTTGATATTAATAGACATTTGCAGCATATGCCACAAGATTCAGTTATTATTTGATATTTTTAGACATAAACGGTATATGCCACACTGTTTCATTAATATTTGGAATCGAACGGTCATAATATCTAACTTTTCACTTTTAACTGAAGATTGTTTTTCGTCTGATCGGCATATGCCACAAAATCTATAACGAACTATAATTGGACCGGCAATTGATCGGAAATTTGTTATAAAAATTATTAAGTGATGTTCTCCGCAAAATTCCGTTCTTTTTACTGATATTTTTATCTTATTTTATAACTTTAAAATACACCAAGCAAACAAATAAATTTCATTATCAGAACCTTTTAAATAACAAAAAAAACTATTTGACCTAACTTGATAAACTTCAATAAATATCAAACCTTATTTTATATAAATGCATTAATTTAAAATAACTTAATTAAATTAAACATTTTAAAAAATGAATAATTCTTATTCATAGTTAAGGTAATAGTAAAATCAAGATTTTTATGCTTTAAATATTTATTGCATATTATTTTTGGTAATTTATTAATTTTAGTTTTAAACCAGCATTACTTAAAAATTTAAATAAGTTAATATAAACTATAATTAAATCCAAAGCAGTAAGCATTAGTAATCATTTTTTTAAAAAACATCTGGATATATTACTTTACATTGATAATTTGATTTTACTTAAAAAATTATTTTAGAAAAATTTGTTTCTTTAGTAGTAATAAATAAAAAAAATTAGCTTTTAAAATGTTTAAACCCCGATCAATATTTTAGATAAAATAATTATAAAATTATTTTAAAAAAAAAATCGAAATTATTAAATTTGAAACAATACGATACCTGTTGTTTTTCTAGTTTCAAATATGCTACTCGTTGTGGTGCTATGTATTGTGTATTTATTTATTAATTCGCATTGATATCCTATATTATTATAAAATTAAATAGTTATTTTATGAATGTTAATTCTAAACGTAAGTATATATCAAAAACGAACATTAATCATATTACTGAGCAGAATAATTGGTTGATTCTTTTGTTGCTAAATTTTCATCAATATTTACTACACTAAGTAAGGCATTTATTAACGCTATGTCTGATTTGAATTTTGATTATTTATTTATTATTATAATTTTTATGAAAGCAGAATTTTATTTATTCTTTTTTTTAATAAAATTATGTATTATAAAATAATTTATGTAATTTAAACTTAACCGATTTAACTTAACACTCCAGTTTTATTACCAAAAAATCTTTCATTCCATGTATTAAGGAATAATAATTTTTTCAACTTTCCACTGAATTTCGCAACTGCTTTATCATTAGACAAAAAATTATTGCTAACAAGAAAATTGAAAAAAATCATCCATTTAATGTTTTATGAGGTAAAAGTCTGACCTTTAATTTAGGCTCATTCTTATTATTGTTTATAATAATTCAGATAAAACAATAAAATATTCTTTAATAATTAATTTAAGCTATATCTAAAACTAAAGCTGTTCCTCGGGTCGGTTAACCATCGGGTAATCGGGTCGGATTCCTTATCGGGTCTGGTTGGTTTGACTTTTTAGTTTTTTTTCGGTTGGGTTAAATCGAAATCATTTTAAACGAACCCGACAATAAACCGATAACCCGACAAATAAGTTTTTTTTGACAAAAAATGGATATTTTTCCTAAATCTTTAATTAAAAAATAATATTGTCCATAGTTTCAATAATTTATTCTTAAATAAAACGTTAATTTTGATTGAAATTGCAGAAATAAATGAATATTTTGTACATCTTTAATAATTATAATTAAATTATGGATTATATTATAAGATTTCTACTCACTAAACATTATTATATCCGTTTATCGGTTTTACGGTTAACCGACGGTTCGGTTCGGGTCGGTAATGTTGCAAGACCTTAGCTATCATGTCGGTTCGGTTAAAATCCTAGTTTTGTCGGTTTGTCTCGGGTACCAATTTTACTACCCGTGAACAGCTTTAATCTAAAACATAGTTGCACTCCATTTGTAATGTTTATATCGTTTTTAGTGCTAAATGAAAAAAGCTCTGTTACGTAATCAAGCACTATTAATGCTACCAACATTACACATAGGCTGCAACTATGATCTAAAAGTCCCAAAAAACCAAAACAGATTCAAAAAGTTATTAACGTGCAAAGTCATATTGGATAGTTTTATCCCTTATTTTCACTGGTGTTAAATTAATTCATTCTTTGTTTAAATACATAATATGAAAATCTATAAACAATTTCTGACTAGAATTTGCAGACAAAATAAATCGCATTTCATCGAAATTGTAATTTTTAAACATAGAACTGTACACTTGTTTTCCATTTCTATCCATAAAGCTATTGTTTTGACCTAAATTTATTAGCTTATGTCATTTTTGAACTGTTCACGACTATTTTGATCTAATATTTGGAAGTAAAAGATAATAAGTATTTATTTAAGAATATTTATCAAAAAAACTGAATCTAAATATTTTTTTAAAGATAACTTCTTTTTTATTTCATCATCCTTTTAATAAATTTTATATCATTTTAGAATTATTGATATCATAAAAATAATAGAAATTCTCTAGTTTGCCTATAGAAATAATAAATTAAAATTTAATCAATATTTAGATGACATTCAAAGTTAGAGCTTAAGGAATTGAGTATTAATGTCCGTCCGCATGCCCAAAAACTTTATTAATTAATTAAATTAAATAAATAATTAATTAACAAAAAAATTAATTATTATTTAATTAATTTCACATGATCATTATATAGGGTTTTTATACAGGAAGTTGAAAAATGAATGTAACATTGTAACATATTTGAAGCTGTCTTGCAAATTCAAATAAGCATTCTATTTTTTGAAATTATACCTTACTATGTTAAATTTTTACTTTATAGCAATCAATTGGTTCATTAAATTGCTATATAAAAATTGAATATGTAACACAATGCAATGTAGTGAAATTAAATAATGCTTGGGATACTTTCAAAAAATAAAACGTTACATTGAATTTTCAATACAACAACATATCTGTTATTAGTTTCAACATTACTTTCATTTTGAAAATGATAATTTCATTAAAAAACCCTGTATTTAAAAAAATGATTTTAATAACTTGCCATTCTTATGATAGACAACTAGTGTATTTTAAATAACTTTAAAAAAACATAAAATACACTTTAAATTTATCAGAAAGTAATCTCTCTGTGAATGTATCGTTCTTATAAATTTAAAGAGTTTTATTATGATTAACAGTTAATTCTTTAAAAAAACTAAAAATCGGTAAAATTTTGATGTTCTTTAAACAAAATAGTTATTGAATGGCAATTTTTTAATTGAATTTTAATATATTTTACTCAAACAGACTCACTTACTTTGTTCTTTTGTGAGAGAATTAAGGTTTCTACAGTCTAAATCTTTAAAAACAAAAAAAAATATTAATATTGTCAATTTTGAATTTTTATTTTGAATTTAATTTTAGCTCTACTTTTATATTTATCCATATCCTCGTTACTTATCACATACCTTTGCCATCATTATTATCAAGCCATTCATATCTATTTGCGGGATAATCGGGATTACTGTTCGGTTGGGAATGTTGGATATGATTGCCGTGTTGGTTGTGATGGTTGTGATGGCTGTGGTGGTTGTGATGTCCATGATGACCATGATGTCCGTTATCACAATTCGCAGTTCCTATTAAAACACAAAGTAATTGAATTGTCTAAAAAGTTTAATTAATTTTTCATATACCAATAAATAACAAAAGTAACCAAAATAACATTTTATGACTTAAATTTAATATTAATGCAGATATATACAATTTTTATTTGAACATGGCACTCAATATGCGTTACATATTTGGTTGATTGAAGTTAAAGCTAATAAATATCCAGATTGTTTTCGTCATTAATATGTAATTAATTTTAAAATTTTAATTTAGTCATCATTTACTATATAGTAGTGAATCATATTAAGAATTACATTAATTTAGTTAGAAGTTAATTATACTAATAAATTAAATATAAGAATTAAAAAATTAAAGCACTAGTTTGAATAAAATTAAAGTTTTACTTCCAAATTTTAATTTTGCTTTTATTTTACTTTTTCTTATTTAAATTTTTTTAATTTAAATTGTATTTTACTTTTTCTTTTTCGAAAAATTTTGTTTCAATTGTATTTTATTTCAATTGCATATAGTTTTCATTCTAATTTCTATTGTAATTCGCTTTCGCTTCTTAGCCAAAATTTTATTTCAATTGT
The DNA here is from genome assembly GCA_034698025.1 of Phthiracarus crinitus. Taxonomy (NCBI): domain Eukaryota; kingdom Metazoa; phylum Arthropoda; class Arachnida; order Sarcoptiformes; family Phthiracaridae; genus Phthiracarus; species Phthiracarus crinitus. The sequence goes on along the minus strand of JAQGAW010002205.1, from coordinate 8,590 downwards.
ATTTTGCTTTCGCTTGAAGAGAAATAAAATTTGAAAACTTGATTTACTTGTGCTTTTTTAAATCGCTTTTACATGTAATTTTATAAAATAAAATTTATTTAATTTGTATTTTACTTTTGCTTTACCAATTTTAATTTCAATTGTATTTTGTTTTTACTTTTTAAAACTAATTTTGTTTCAATTGTATTTTACTTACCTTTTAGTTTATATTTTAAATTCTATTGTATTTTACTTTTGCTTTCAGTGCAAATTTCTTTTTCAATTGTATTTTATTATCGAGAAAATATTTTTTCGCTTTTAATTTTTCTTCCCAAAAGCGAATTAACACTAATTAAAGTTAACCCATAAACATAAGAGCGCAATATTCTAAACCTTTTGGCAATCATTAATTTGTCAATCAATTTGTGTTAGTCTAATGTAAAACACTTTCATTGAAAATGAATTCGAACAAAATGATAAAGTATAATTTAATTTAAATAAAAGGTGATTTAACATCTATCTAAATTCAGTTGTGAAAAAATATAAACAAAAATTTTTTATTTCCCATTAAATTATTTATTTTACAGTATATTGTTTCAGCTAGAAATTTTTTAGCTTTATAATGCAATATAGAAAATAGTACTTAAGTAGTTTTTCGATTCTGTTTTATTTTAGCTTTCGCGTAGTCTTCATCAAAATGTGTTGTAAGCTTTTCCCAAACAGCACTAAATCACAAAAATCAATTTTTGAAAACGTGAACCGTACCAAATATTTAGTTTAAACCCGCAGTAAACCGCGGTTTAAAACGCTATTCCACTAAATCCAACGTTTTATTATTATAATGATCTTATTTTTGTTAGATTTATTTAAATTTAACTTAATGCTGTTATAGTATTAAGTTAATAAATTATTTAAATATGCTAAAATAGTTAAAAATTACAATAAATAATTTAATAGTTATTGATTAAGTGTTCGAAAATTATTATTAATAATATGTATCATTAAAACTTATAAATATTATGCTTTTCGATCATTTTATTAAATTTTATTTGACTTTATAAAATTTTAGTTTAGAAATTTCGTGATATAATTGGTTGATTAGAAGTTTAACTGTGATTTTCTTAAAAATATTACCAGCCAAAAGTTGTAAAAATTTGATAAATAATAAAAATAACCGTACGACAAAAAACAGACGATTTAAACGAACTTACAGACGATTTTTCTCTCTGTGAATATATTCTTAAACTTACAAGAATTTATTTAATACACTAATATTGTAGGAAAGTTACTTGTCTTTTGATAAAATGTATATTTTTATTTAAATAGTTGTAATTATTAATATTTTTATTTAATATAATAATTAAGTGATTTTGTAAGTTTTATAGATGAATTTTTTTTAAAATTTGAATAGCTGGTGCATCTTTTAATGACTTGCATTTATAATGTTTAACCATCCATTTATTTTTTATCCAAATGAAAAATTGTAATAATAAATTATCAAGAATTAATAAATTAAAAAACTTTGAAAAATTGCGAAATAATTGAAATTTATTTATTAATAATATCAATTATTATTTTCTCGTATTTTAATTTTGATTTTTATAATTGTTTATTATTTTTGATGCTTATTCTTTGAAAGAATAAATTCACATAATTTTTGCCTACAAGGAAAGCAATCACCGATCTTAAGGATTACAAAGTTACATTTAGTTTATTTTAAGGTCATATTCTAATTAATATTATAAAGTGCATACACAACGACTTACAACATCCATATATATATATATACATGCTTTTCAATTAAGATGAAAGACTTACGGTAAATATAATAAACAACTTTTGATACTATTGCAGAGAAAAATGGATGGGTTAAATGATTTTCGAATCATTGTTTAAAATAACTGTAACAAAAAATTTAATGATGCAAGTCTTACGAGCGAAACTACATATTAATTTAGCGATTTTACTGTAATTTCAAAACCGTTTATCATCTTGTTTTATGAAACTAAAAAGCATTGCTACATCTTAATAAAAGTGAACTTATATTTTAATGTTGTTTGTTATTAATCTCTAGTAAAGTAATCTAAACAATAAGTAAGATATTCAACCTTTTTCCTATTTACTAACAATTCTTAGAAAAAATTGTATTAAAATTTAATATAAAATATATAGCATTGTATGTACAGCTTTCTTGACACTGTAAATCAATTTTGATCAAATCTAAAATAGGAAACAAAAATCTATTTCTAAATTTTTATATTGAAATCGCTTTTCCTAAATCATAACAAATTGTCTATCATTTTTGAATATAATGGTGCTTTAAAGCATTAAATTCTTTAACAGAAAAATGTTACCTGTAATCAATCAATCTCTTAAATCTAATACTAAGACTACTGAATTGTAATCCAAACATAATCAATAATGATTTCATTTTGTATACTCTTATTCTCCTAAATATAACTAAACATATGTCAACTTTTCTTCTTATGATAAAAAAGCAGATTATTTCGATAAATATACGCTTAAATCTTATAAACTGCTATTCTATTGTCATGTTCTAATATCTTATCAAAATCAAATCATTTATTAAAATCATTTACTACTATTATCGATGATAGATATCAATAACTCGTTTTAGTTTATTAAATATTTCTTTTTCAATTTAATTTTTAAAAAATTTAGTTCAGGGATTAATTATCTAAAATCGAATTTAATTGTTTTATTAACGAATAGTTTGATCATTGTATTTATATATTTCTGAATAATAAATTTTTATGTTAAAAATTAAAATTATACAAAACAAACAAAAAAATGAAATAAATTAAAATACGAAAAAATTTATGTGTAAAAACATAATCTGAAAATCGAAGTTTGTTTAATAATTATGAATATATATGTATTAAAAGTTTAATAATGCAATAAAACACAGATTTTATATAATATTAGTATTAATATATTGTTTTCTTTAGTTCGAAGCACATAATCACTTGAATTTTCAATACGATTTCTTTATTAAACATTTTCTTTTTCGGTAATATTTTAACGTTATTTTTTCCATTCGAAGACAAATTTGATTTTATATAATTTTACAAAATAAAACGTACGATGAAAAGCGCGTATAAATGGCTTGAATAATAATTATAATGTATTATCGGCGAAAAAATGTTCAACATTTCAATTATATATTATCAAAATCTTTTCAATTATCCAGTAATTTATGGGAGAAAAAAATTATGACCGAAGTTCACAAAACAAAAAAAAAATAAAAAACCCGTTCAGACACGCAAACACTCAAAACGCACACAAAGCAGATACAAAAAGGCACGTAAATTGTCGATTAAGGTTTTTTTAAGTCTTTTTTGTTGCATGTTGTTCTTCGCAAACACGGAAACGCTGTGCCGTAAAGGAATGGCCAAAAAAATATATTCATCTTAATTTTTCTCCGATAAAAACGAATGACGAGAAAAGTGTTTAAGTCATTTCGAATGTGCTGTCACTATCGTTATCGGTATTTAATATTTCCAGTACTTATCGAAGACGAAAAATTAAAAACACAACAAAACTTGCATTTTTATTGGCATACAAAAAATCGTAAAATTAAAAAACAGTTGTCAATAATATGATGGTAACTGTTCCGATGGAAAACGATAGGAAGATGTGGAGTGTTTTGCCAACAGTTCCAGTATCGGTTGCTGTAATGTTTGAAATTAAAAATAATTAATTGTGTTGTAATAAAAATATGTTAAAAGTTTTTTTAAATGTTAGCAAAACTTTTTTTCTCATATCAAGTCTAATTAATAACAATTTATAATTAATATATGGTTTATGGAAGTCCATACCAATTGAGTCCGCAAATGTTTTGGTTGCGATTTGCTCGGCCATAGTGTCAACTATAAACAACAAAACATAAAACCAAAACCGAAACAAAATATTTGTACAAAAAAATAGAGATCATAGTTATGTATATAGTATTCAAAAAGAGCAACAAAAAAAATAAAAATCTGAAAATTCTAATCGAAAAAAGTTTGAAGGGTTATTCATAAGAAAATAGAAAAAGAAAAACAGTGAAAAATTATCTAAATTTGCGGACACATTAAAACGAGAAGAATAAAACTTAAAAGAGAAATGGTGTGATGTTATGTTAAAAAAACAAAAAAAAATTTTCTATTCCAAAAACGATTGATTACCTGCAGAAGTTGCGAATGCAAATATATCGCTCCTGTTAAACACAAAAATCACGTCATTAATCAATAAGTCACGCGTAACAACAAAAAATTTAGCTCAAAACGAAAAAACTAGGCCAAACACAAAAAATCCATCAAAAATCAATAATACGATACCGTGTGGATCCGAACTGATTGGACGCTTCGAGATCCACTTCGTATTGTGTCAATCGATTCAAGTGATCAATCGTATAGCTGTGAGTTCGCGTCACTCCGTTCTCATCCACGTTATCATTGTTTGGCGCGATCGCGATAATACGCCACTCAGACATCCCGCTATCCGTTATTTCGTTGCCCTGACATAACACCGCAAACAATGAACAAAACAGATAACATTTTTTCGCTCTCTATTGTACGTCAAAAGAATAATGTTGTGTCATATATACTAACATTTGCTTCTTCTTCAGTACGTATTCTCAGCGTGTATGCAGTAATCGGCGATATCGAGTCAATAGACCAAAATAAATCGTAAGATTGATCACTGGTTCCCATATGCGAAGAAGTGAAACGTGCGAGCGATGGCTTTCGTGTCACTTCGATCGTTCGCATTGAGTGACCGAACGAGTTATTCGCTAATAGTATATAAAAAGTTATTTAATGTGATTTAAATTTTTATTTGATTATAATTGTAGTTTTTTTTTCGTTGAAGACATACCAAAGCATGTATAGTCGCCGAAATCAATAGACTCGTTAATCGTCAATTCAAGGGTAGACGTGTTGTTCAATGATGGATATATACGTAATTTATTCGGAAACGAAAATAGTTGGGAAGCGCTCTAAGCATCGATCAAAAAATGAATATTTATATTATGATTACTAGTATTTAGTAAATAATTTTATGCGTAATAATGACAGTGATTACGAATTTCAATTCACCTGTGGATCCCTTCCCTTGAACCATATGATTAAAGGCTGTCATAATGAGCAACAGTGAGGTTAAATAATGTTTTTAGATTATATTCATTGATAATAATTGATCGAAAATAAGGTATGATTTTGGGCGCACATATACCTGCGGTTCGGCGCTTATATCGCATGTAAGGTTAATTTTCTGACCGATCCAGCTATGAATGAGTTTCTCCCTTGCGGTGACTTCGGGTGAGTCTATCAATGTTTTTTTTATTGGAATGAAATAAATTTTTTTGATTATTGTTTATTACTTTAAAGCTCTTTAAAGAGCTTAAGAAAAAAATATTTATTTCACAAAAAAAATCTAAAGAAAAATGCGTTTTTCAGCCTTACATTCAACGCGAACTCGAAACTGAATAGAACTTTCTCCGATCGAATTTTCGGCCACACCTTTAGTGGTATAAAATAATAATAACAATAAATATCAAAAGAAAAAGGAAATATCAATGCGAATAAATGCCAAACATATTTTTGACATACATTCATATATTCCTGAGTCCGTTCGATGGGCTCTCTGTATATAAAGCTCGGAATTATCCACATTTCTGTATTCAGCGTGATCTGGGATCTCATGGTTCTGTTAACAATAAAAAAGAGGGGCAATAATAATAATAATAATTAGCTTAGCATTCACTGTAATTTGAATAAAACGCTGAAAAGATTTGGGTTTCTATAAAAGTTGAAAAATTAAGTGTTTTTTTAGAGAATGATTGGGGATTTTTATTGAAAATCGGAAAACGTACCACTTTTCTCCATGAAATTCTTGTGGGAGGCGTGGAAGCGCTTCCTTGGCTTACATTGCACGACAATCGTATTTCTTCATTTTGCTTAACTATTACGTCACCACTTTCTGGGTTTCGGTGAATTTGTGGTACGGCTGTGCGAGTAATTAGACATTTTAATAACGAGAAAATTTTATAATTTCAAATATTAGGTAAATAGTTTAAATTTTTCAGTATAATTTGAAAATTTACTTTCGTTTGGTGAAAATTTTTGGGAAAGATTTGAAATATGTGGGAATAAATCAAATTGAGTTATTTAATAGAAATTTAAATTATTTATTTATTCGGAAAAACAGTAAAAATTAAAGAATTTAACGATCATTTTTAGATAAGTGTTAAAAACTATAATATTTTAATCTACTATAAACGACTTTTGGGAACCTATCCCGTACTCCAACACAAGGGTCATAGCGTACCTTAAGACGCTATAAATAAAAACGTCGCTTTATAATGTATTTTAAAAGATATAAAATGTGAAATGAATCACAATTAATAAGACCTTCAACTTATTTTCCGTCTATTTATATTTAAGAATTCATATAGCGATCGTTTGAAGTTTATTTATGTATATATTTCACTTAATTTCTTTAATACTAAGTGAAAATAAGAAATTTTAAATTTAAATTTTTGTTTTCTCTTTTTAGTTGGGTATTTATTATTTAAAAATTTAAGATATACAGAAAACAGCTAACAGTATACGAAAATAAACATATCTACAAATCTTCAGCGCATAAGAACACACAGAGAAAACCAGTATTTTATTTTAAAAAAGAAACGTTTAGTATTAATGTTTGTCTCCGTAACTCTAGAGTAAAACCGGTATGTATTTATTAACTTCCTTTTATCAAACTGTGAGAAAATCAGATGAGTTTCTGAGGCGCTTCTGCTTTGAGTTAGTGAAACATCAATTTTAAAAACGATAATAATTCGTTGGCTTACATACGAAAAACATTTTTTTTCGGTAATTGAATTAATAATGTACATCGACTAAAACGTTTTAATTTAGCTAATAATACCTATTCACATGTGTTTGTGCGTATTCTGTAATAATTTAACGCATATCGCCATAAGAGAGCGATAATGATATCATATATGATTTATTTTTTCTATTTATTTATTATAAGTTTATTTTTTTACTATTGACTATAAATTATATTTTAAAATCGAATACAACACACACACACGCACTCATACAATGATGTCACGAATAATAATAAAAATATATGATACAACAAATAATAATAATAAATAAATAAAAACGCTATTTTAGAGGTTACCTGTGTAAACACTAGAACGAAACAACACAAAACTCAAACACTCACACACTTACGCGCAAATAAAACACACTAACGTGTAGGTTAAGTGCGTATTTACTCAAATGCGGAAAACTTGATAACCGAACGGGTATTTGTTTTAGATTTCAAAAAAAAATTTAATTTTACTGTACAATATTGGGTTAACAAGAAAAGAAAAATAAGAAAAAACTAATCAAAAATGATTGCACTCACATAATACTTTAATTACGTATACGATTTCTTGCGGAGGATTTGTGCTGATTGTACAGCTGTTGGTAAAACATTTGAGACGCGGAATAAAGAGAGAAAAAAATTATGAAATCATTATGAAAATATTTGCAAATACGCTTCAAGTGATATTAAACAGTAGTCGTCTAGTAAATGATTGTGACGGCCAACCAACCTATATTCGCCGTTAAGATCGCTCTGTACTCCTTTGATAGCCATGGATCCATCGTTGCTAATAGAGTAACGTTCGTCTCTATTTATTACTAGTGTTCCTGCATATACACAATAAATAACGATATCAATTACTAGCCTACGAGGGGTGAGTTGTTTAGTGTTGTAGTTGTCGCTTGTCTGTCACTTTGGTTTATTTTTTTTATGTTCATAAAACAGATTTTGTCCCACAATGCGAGCAAATGTTCAAAAACGCTCTTTTTATCAGTCATGTACTGTACGGTTGGTGTGAAAGAACTACGCACTTTCAATGAACTGTAATGTACAGACAGATTTGCCACTACTGAACAGCTATGCGTATGGTTTTTTATGTTTTTTCTTGTTTAAGGTTAGAAATATCGACGGAACATAAATATGACGCGTTTACCCCTGACATGTCTAAGGGAAGACCCCTTTTGAGATTGACTGCACTTTCGTACAAAACGGTTCAACACTTCTTTAATGTAATAAAGTAATATAAAAAAGTTGTATTTCGAAAGGCGTAAACTTTCTCAAGTTTTTTTGTACGCTTTCGATAATTAACGAGTTTAATGAGTTTACGACACAAAAAAAATATCAATTTCAATATAATTATATTTTTTTCATTAGTTATTTACTTTCTTTCTCGTTATTATTACCTCATTTCTAGTATAAAAAATTTATGCGCAAATAAGTTATTTATAATCGTGAATGAATGAGTGGATAATTTTTCATTTTCGTTGAATAGGTGTAGAAACGAATTGCATGCATGCGATGGTAAAAACGCGAGTGAGTGTGAGAAGAGAAAGTGAAGAGGGTTTCACTTGAATGCGCACTTTTGCCCGCAAAAAATACTTTTTCACAGTGAAACCTGATTTTACACAATAACCATTTACAGTGGAGAGTACAGTACAGTATATCTTATACGGTAGTGCAGTGTACAATAACAAGAAGAACACTCTTGTTGGGGTCAAAAGCGTATGCC
>JAQGAW010002204.1:0-15892 GCA_034698025.1 Phthiracarus crinitus | reverse complement strand
CTGCGGCACTTAATAGTGCTTCTAGTTTAGTTATTGTTCTGTCGCTAATCAAATCATCCTCATCGTCTGATTCATCAGTCTCATCTGATGCTTCAGACCTGTTCGATTCGGAAACAGTTTCCGATACAGTTTCAGACACTGTATCAGAGACAGGGGATTCAGATGGTACATCACTATGGTCATCTGTATAGTCTTGTTCATTATTACTGATAGCTCTGTGCATAGTATTAATATGGCGGTTTAAGTTAGACGCTTTAGCAAAATATTTGTTACAAATTTGACAATATAATTGAGGTTTCATTTTAATGTTTAATACCTAATGTGTTCAGCCTTTTTATAAACATCGCTTAAATTCAAATGACATTTAAATAAGTCCTGATATTTCATATGGCCTTATAAGCTTTTTCCGTAGAGGTACAGACAACCGGGAACCTAGACGGCTGGGGATCGGTGATCGAAGCACTGTTTTGCCGCCAGCCACGGAGAATATGCCACACCCTCAAAATGAGCCGTACTAGAATGTTTCTCCATGATAAAGCACGAAGATGAGATAAAATGGTAGGTACGTCCACGGTAACCACTTTAGAGTTCCCGGGGGTCTACAACAAAGAATTTCCTGTTACAGTGTGCTGCAATAGCCGATTGAAAATGCTGAACAGTTAGGAGACACTAGGAGTAACTAGGAGCAAGTAAGAGTCATTTAGAAATTAGACTTAAAGCAGCACAAAGAAATACAAAGAGCCGCAAAGAACTAAATAAAGAGCCAAAAAGAGCCACATAGAGCTACAATGAGCCACAATAAGCAACAATAAGCCTCTATGAGCCTCAAAGAGCCTCGAAGAGCCTCGAAGAGCCTCATAGAGCCTCGAAGAGCCACAAATAACCACAAAGAGCCGTTAGGAGTCATTAAGAGCCACCAGGAGCCCCTATGAGCCGCTAGGAGCAGTTAGGAGCCGATAGGAGCTGTTAGGAGCTATTAGGAGCAATTAAGAGCATTTAAGAGCAGATAAGAGCCTTTAGGAGCCTTTAGGAGCATTTAGGAGCATTTAGGAGCCATTAAGAGCCATCAGGAGCCGCTAGGAGCCATTAGGAGCCATAAGGAGCAGTTAGGAGCAGTAAGGAGCCATTATAAGCCATTAAGAGCCATCAGAAGCCGTTTGGAGCCGTTAGGAGGCATTAGGAGCAGTTAGGAACATTTAGGAGCAGTTAGGAGCCATTATGTGCAGTTAAGTGCCGCTAGGAGCAGTTATGAGCCATTAGGAGCCATTAGGAGCCATTATGAGCCATTATGAGCCGTTAGGAGCCATTATGAGTCATTAAGAGCCATCAGGAGCCGTTTGGAGACGTTAGGAGCTGTTAGGAGCCGCGAGGAGCAGTAAGGAGCCGCTAAGAGCCATTAGGAGCCTTTAGCAGCAATTAAGAGCTAGAGCATTGGCAGAAGCATATTGAGCAAGAGCAAGAGCACTAGAAGGATCAATGTATTATAATATGAAATAAAAGAAATTATTAACCAATAATTGTGTCAATTAATTATAACCTTATGGGTTAATAGATGGCGCTGTAAGCGACGATATCGTACAAGAGTACGATAGTTGGGTTAATACCCGCATGGCTATAGATGGCGCTGTAAGCGCTAATACCACGATAAGTGGGTTAATTATAGATGGCGCTAGATGGCGCTATAAGCGTTAATATCACGTGACTTTGTTACCTAGTAACCAAGAAGGTGTCGGTCACGAGATAACATATCGTACAATAGTACGATAGTTGGGTTAATATCCGTATGGCTATAGATGGCGCTGTAAGCGCCTATATCACGTGATATAACCAAGATGGCGGCGGTCACGTGATAACAAATCGTACAACAGTACGATAGTTAAATATAGATGGCGCTATAAGCGCCTATATCACGTGACTTGGTTACCTAGTAACCAAGATGGCGGCGGTCACGTGATAACATATCGTACAACAGTACGATAGTTGGGTTAGATTATAACATGTTATAGGATAAGAAAGAATGTCCTATATTACTCTAAATGGCGGATTTTGGTTGTTCAAACCTATAAACAAAATGGCGGCTTCTTGTCGCTGATTGGTCGACCTATAAACATAATGGCGGATGCTTGTCGCTGATTGGTTCAAAATGGCGGATGCTCGTCGCTGATTGGTCAACCCTAAAGGGCCTTACCTACTACTCATTTCAAAATTAAATAAATATTTTCTTTAAAAAAATTTCAGATTAAGTCTATTATGAAAACCCGTATTAATAGCAAAGAAAAACATAATGATTTTTTGCAGTTAATGATTAACGCCAAAATCACAGAAACTTATGTCGAAAATGATGAAAAACAAAACGAAACTAATGGATCAATATATGACATTTCAGGAAATGTCCAAACCTATAAGCCTCAATCAAAAATTGAAATCAGTGATATCGATATAATTGGAACTGCATTCTCATTTTTTGTGGCCGGATATGAAACCACTGCAGCTTTAATTTCATTTTTTTGTTATTCACTGGCAATACATGAAGATTGTCAGCAAAAACTTTATGAAGAATTAAAAAGTGTGGATAAACTAGATTATGACACAATTCATCGATTGCCATATTTAGACGCATGCATTGCAGAGACACAAAGACTTTACACAATTGCTGTGTTTACAAGCAGAATCGCTTCTGAAGATTATATTTTGGGTAAATTTATAAATATGAATTTCTCTTATTTAAAGGTAAATAGTGGTGTTTATATATATATATTAGGCAAGACTGGCATTACTATTCCAAAAGGAATGTTTATTAACATTAATATCGAAGGCATACATCACGACCCGGAATATTATCCAAATCCCAACCATTTCGATCCCGAAAGATTTATGCCGGAAAACCGTAGTCAACTAATTCCATACACATTCCTTCCATTCGGAATCGGACCACGAAATTGTGTTGGAATGAGATTCGCTCTCATGGAAGCGAAGACAGCGATCGCTCATATTATCACTAAATTTAAGTTTGTGAAAACCGCGAATACAGAAGTGCCGATCGTTTTCAAAAAATTAGCATTTCTTCCAATTCCAAAAAATGGTATTAAAGTTGGAGTGGAAATAAGAATTGCGTAATTAAAACCTGTTAAATCTAAATATGTAATAATCTTTATGGCTCTGCTTTTGCTTAATAAATAAGACAAAATATGTTATATTTTTTAGCTCACTTTTTCGGAGAGAACTCGCGATTATTTTTTATAAATCTTGTCATATTATAACAAAGTTTATTTTACTAATATTTACTAATCAACGAATTTAGAAAAATTACCATTTATAAAATGATTGATTTATAGCAATCGAAACGCTAGAATGTTTTGGTAATAAATGTGAATTATTTGTGTAGTAATAATTAAAGTAGAAATGTAATGTAACAAAGATAAAAAATATTATGAAGTGAATACTTTTTTTCAATAAAATAACTAAAATATTTTTGATTATTTATTAATGTTTTATATTTTTTTAAAAAACATTTATCATATGTGATGAACTGAAACGAATAACACTGAACTTCTAATTATTAATAAAGATGTTTTTCGGATAGTAGTTCTTCGACCCGACCCGAACCTACATATCTTAAATTTAACTCGAACCGAACCCAGAAATTTGATGAGCTATCCGAACCGAACCGATAAAAAAACCGAAAACCCTGACAATTGACGGATAAATTTGGTAAAAAAAGTTTAATAATCGAAAAGCACAAAACTTGTATCAAATATAATATCTATGAGTTTACTATTCATTTTTAATACTATAAATATATTAATATCTAAAATGTTTATTATATAACATGCTTGGAAGATTCTTATTTGACGTTTAATAAAGTCAAAACACATAAAATTCTTTAATTTCATACCAAAAATTGATTATCGGGTTTTCGGTTTCATTCGGGTTAACCGATAAGAAGTTTATTCAACCCGAACCGAACCGAGTAATGATAAATAGTCATACGACCGTACGGATAAGAAACCCGTCGGGTTAACCGACCTGTAAACATCTTTAATTATTATTATGTCACAATCTGGAAACTTATTGTGATATTCACTAACTAAAAGATACCACTACTAAAATTTTTATATTTCGAGAACATCTTTACTTAGAACCCATTAACAAGAATAATATACGTTATATACTATTGTAAGATCAATTTTAAAGAGATTCGATTATTTCGACATAAAATAGACTCTTTAATAAGAAGTACAGACACAGATGCTTTTAAACTACAATAATTTTATGTAAAGAGTGATTTTAACAATAGGTTTATTAAATTATTGAATTCTGCTGTGTTTATTTATAAATAAACAACTAATTAATGTATTGCATGATTGAAAATTCAATTTATTTTTTAGAAAAATAAAAAAATTTAATTTAAACTTAGTATATTAAAATATCATTTATTACAAACTGGAGACATGAATGAAAGTCAACTATTAAATGAATTATTATGAAACTGTAAAGGAAGAGGCCTTCAAAATAGACATTTCAACGGATATTTGATACGTCTAATCTAATCTTTTCGAGTTCGAGTAGTGTATAAAATTATTTTGTTCAAATGCAAATTTTAAATGATTCCTAGATCTTTAAGCTAAAAAATTTAAAAAATTTTCTTTTTCAAACATTTCATTAAAAATAAGTATTAACGTTTCGGGTTTGGTCTCAAAACATCCATAAAATTTAGTGTCTTATTAAATTGTTTTGGTTGCTATTTTTTTATCATTTGTCAAGAAAAAATAAAACTCATTGAAAATATCAGCATTAATAGTGTCAAATGATAAGATCCTTGTTTTTGCTTTTTTATTAAACATTTGTTAGATAAGAAAATTTATCAGACACTTTTTAATAATAAATATTCTCCATTATACTATACTTTAAATTTATTGTGATTTGTGTTAAAAAACGAAACAATGAATGTTTGGATTAATTTAAATTCGTTAGCAATTGTATCGCTGTTTATTTTAGGATTAACAGCATTGTATTTGTAAGTTTTTTTCAATTTTATTAAAAAAATGACAATTCTTGTGAGTATCATACAGAATAACTGCACACATATTTTTAGAATAACTGTAGTAATATATATATGCCTTCTGTACAAAGAGATGCGAAAGCATTTGTCAACAATTTTTCAGAAGCACACGCTCCACTAATTTGAAAATATTCACTTTATTAGTCTGCTTTTTCGCCGATATATATAAATTTAAAATTTTCTCATTTTATAAAGATTATTATAGAAATTAAAATAACTATATTTAATTATTTTTGTGCTAAAACTTTTTGGTTGCTTGAACTCAATCTCAGCTCAACCTCATGCTCGGCAAAAATCTAATTATTGGTGAAACAGTAACTATAGATCAAGTGTTAGGCATCTCTGTCCATATATTATACTGTATGATTTTCTTCAAACGTTTATTACTATTATATAAAATAATAATTACAATTAATTTTAATTTTAGTTACCTTTCACGCAAATATAATTACTTCAAATCGGTAGGAATTAATGGCCCAAAACCAATTTTTATTATTGGAAATCTTTATAAATTGTTTATTTTATCATTAAACGAAATCGTTGGCGAAGACTACAAAAAATATGGACGTATTTATGGGTATAGATTTTGAATAATATAATTAGAAGTTCATTGTTATTATTTCATTTAAAAATTAGATGGTATTTTGGCACAAGGCCTGCATTGATGATCAGTGATATAAATCTTATCAAAGATATATGCATTAAAAACTTTCATAAATTTGTGGATACAACTGATTTCTCAACTGGTGATCCATTCGACGACAGACAGATTGGCAACGCTTTCGGCGATGAATGGAAACAATTACGTTCTGTTGTAAGTTTGATAATTCATTGGTTGCACTTTATAACTCAAGATAGAAATTTTTAAACTTTTATGTCAAATTCGGGCACAAAATTTATTATATATTTTATTTTTTAAAATTAGATAAGTCCGACTTTTTCAAGTGGAAAAATGAGAAAAATGCATCCATTAATTGAAGACTGCGTGAAGAGCGTGGAAAAAATATTAATGATTGCAGCAAATAATAAGCAAGAGGTTGAATTGAAAAAATTAATGGGAAATTTAACAATGGATGTGATTGCGACGTGTGCTTTCGCTACGAAAATAGATACATATAATGATAATAATAACCAATTTATTAAATATGCACAAAAAGTATTTAGTGGAAGTTGGAAAACATGGTTATCATTAACAATGCTATTAACATTTCCAAAGTATGCAAAAAAACTAAAATTATCGATAATAGATAGCGATGTAAAACAATTTTTTACTCAAGCTGTAAGTTATTTCAATTAAAATGCAGTAATTGAATGTTTGTTTATTACTTTAGATTTGAAAACAATCAAATTATATAACAATAATAGTGCAATTTTTTATATATACCTATCGTTAAAAATATTTTGGGATTTTATCAGAACCTTATTTATCCCTAGTATATTAAATGATTTTCAAAGTTTTAAGTTTATTGAACTTTAATCATAAAATTTTAAACATTTTTTTTACATTCAGTTATGTACAGTATTACTTGACATTCTACCCAACTGATGCATGAATATAAGATGATACTCAAAGAGGGTGGGAAAAAAGCTCAGAACTATAACCCATAGGAACCAGTTGCTATCGAACTCGAAAACTAAGTTTCAATAACATGTAAACGCTTAGCTTTCCCCCCACAGTAGTAAAAACTTAATCTCAATAAAAGATATCATCATAACATGAACAGTAACTGCAAGTTTTTTGCGATGCAACATGTAAGTTGCAAAGTTTGAGTTTTTACCCCAGTGGGGCATAATCTTGAGTTTATACATCATAGTTTCTAGTTTCGTCTAGTTTTCCTAAATAATCGAGTTTTCGATTATACCCGAGTGGAGTATAATGTCAGGTAATACAGTATTTAAGAATATCTTTACTTATACAGTTAAACCTCTCAAAAATGACACTCAATAAGATGAGCAGTATTAATAAATAACACAGCAGGAAATTATCTAGTTTGAACCCCCACCAGTATGCGCGTAAATTGCCCACACTACTACTACTACTACACTCCCCATACTATTTCCCTCTTTAAGCCGCACACTTTTTAAAATGGATAAATTTTTTCCGCCTAAAGTGTCCGTCTTAACGAGGTTTTACTGTACTAAATTTTAAGAAAATACTTTCATTTAACAGATCGAGTCTATTATGAAAAGGCGTAGAAATTGTAAAGAAAAACACGTTGATTTTTTGCAATTAATGATTAATATGCAAAATAAAGATAATTTTATGGAAAATGACGACAAAAATAATGAAACCTATGGTTCAATATATGAGATTTCGGAAAATATACAAATCGATAAAACACAATCAAAATTCGAAATGAGTGATATCGATATAATAGCGACAGCTTTTGTATTTTTTGTGGCCGGATATGAAACAACTGCAGCATTGCTATCATTTTTATGTTATTCACTGGCAATACATGAAGATTGTCAACAAAAACTTTATGAAGAATTAGAAAGTGTAGAGAATTTAGATTATGACACAATCTCTCGATTGCCATATTTAGATGCATGTATTGCTGAAACTCAAAGACTTTACACATCTGTTGCATTTACTATGAGAATAGCTTCGGAAGATTATAAATTGGGTAAAATAATATAAGTGATTAATAGGGATTCAATTTTATGGGGACTTAAACCATCAAAATCAGGCAGGATTCGGGAGATTAAAATCTATTAAATTCGGTAACAATAATTGAAAATTCGGTAAATATTTTGATAAAGAGTAATAAAATAAATGATAAATTTATTGATGTTGATGTTGATCTTATATAACATTTTAACATTTAATCAGATTTATATTGTGAAATAATTAATTATTAAATTTAGACTATTTGGTTGAAATAATATTTTTTAAAAATTTTTTGAACATTACTTTTTTATTCAAGAAAATCTGGTAAAACTTACAAAATTGAAAGAATTTTCAATTATTCAGTATATTTCGAGCATAAATCGGGAAAATTTAATTTATAGAAAAATTCAGGAAAATCGGGACAATAAAAACTATATAAAAGTGAGCTTTTTATTGTTTTTATCCTATCAACTTTCCAAAGATTGTATTAATATTTGGTTTCGGGATTTTCCCGAAAAATTGAAGCCCTAGTGATTAAACTATTTATATTTATATATTTATGTTTAGGCGATACTGGCTTTACTATTCCAAAAGGAATGTTCATTAATTTTAACATAGAAGGCATACATCACGACCCGGAATATTATCCAAATCCCGATCGTTTCGATCCCGAAAGATTTATGCCCGAAAATCGTTCCCAATTGATTCCATACACATTCCTTCCATTCGGAATCGGACCACGAAATTGTGTTGGAATGAGATTCGCTCTCATGGAAGCGAAGACAGCCATCGCTCATATCATCAGTAAATTTAAATTTGTGAGAACAGCCAACACTGAAGTTCCTCTCACTTTCAAAAAACTGGCATTTATTTTAAGTCCCCAAAACGGTATCAAAGTTGGTGTTGAAATAAGAAATTCGTAAATAAATAATTCATATATTTACTACCGTTTTAAGTTTAATAATTTTTAAATGAATTATTTTCTAAAATTTATCACAAATTGTATTTTGATTCCTTTAATAATTTCTATATTAATAATTTCTAATATAATCATAGATAATGAATGCACGAATAAAACAATTAAATATTTAATAACCAATTTGCCCAAAAAAGAACGATATATTGAGTTATGTAACACATCATCTCAAAATTTAAAAAAGTTATCTCACTCGAAGTTGATTACTTGAACGCTTCCAAAATGATAATAAATGAGTTTATTTAATTTATTTATTAGTTTGTTCTGTTTAAGTTTCATCTAAAAAATATTTGAAGTATTTGTATGATTCCACATAAATTCTTAAATAACAAATTAACATTTGACATGGACTCCAATATTAATAATAAAAATACTATATTTATATTAATCTGTATCACAAACTATTTTTTCATTAACTATTCATATTCTATTCTTATCTTTAGTTCTTACTGTAGTGAAGTGTATTCCTAAGTTTTAAAGTGTTTTATTATCAACAGTTAATAATCATTAATGGGTAAAACTCAGGGTTTTCTCCCAATTTTCTGACAATGTAAAATTTTTATGGGCAAATAAAAATGATTGGCACAAGTTAAATAATATTTTTTATATAATATATAGTTTTGATGAATAATTACGTATAGATTTAAGTGCGAAATCTTAAAATATTGAATGCAATTGAAAACATTGTCATTTTGTAGTGTATCCGACTAGTAGTAGTCGAACGTTGTAGGTTACCAGCTATGGTGTTGCGCATTAATGCGTGCCAACACTGAAGAGGAATATGAAGAACAACGCGATACCAATGATAACTGCTTAAGTAATATAAACTATTAGTATTGAATAGTATTGAACATTATTGAGAGTCACTGTACTTCTAGTAAAGACTAGAAGTACAGTAATATGTAATACAGTAAATATATGTGAACGTAAACTATTAGTGTTGTGCCGTAAGTGCACATACACTACATTCCTCCACCGCAGATAAGACGTTGCACTATGAATGTCTATATCGATCAGGAGGTCCTCTTATTCTATTACTTTGTCTTGAAGGTTATCTATAAATAGTATTGATTTACGATTAGAGGTAATAGTAATTTAATAGTATAAATCATTATTAAAATTTTTATAAAAGCTTTAATTTATAAATTTTTACCGTAATATATTTCAAAAATAATTGCAAAATTGATCATTAAATTAATTAAAATATTAATCTTCGTCATTATGATTGTTTAGTCTTAGCAACTAGTTTTGAAAACCATTATCTATTATGTTTAATATTTATTATAATAAACGGTTTTAATTGAATTTATTATTAATAATTATGGGCTTCGATTATCAAAAATTATTTTATAATCTAATTTTCTCAGAGGAGTATATTTATAGCAGACAACTTCTGCCAACCATATATAAATCGGCATTTCCTTAATTATCTCAATCACATATAATAATTCATTAAATTTTTTGAACTAAACAATTGCTGAATTATGATAATATTGAAAAAGATTATTTACGAAAAAAGACTACTTCCTAAAGATAGAACATACGTATTGAGAATTAAGTACTTGAATGTTTTGAGTGTCTAGAATATCAAGAATATTTATCAATGTTTTAGTGTTATACATGAGTATTAGTTTAAAAACTGTGTTTTTAGTGAAAAATATTACTTTGAATAGCTCTGCCCGCATAAAAACTGAAAATCAATTCTCTAACGTTTCGTATAAATTATTTATCTAATTGTCATCATTAAAAAAGTACATAAACCACCTGTTTTATCGAAAATCAATTTAAAAATTAGATTACCAGTCGATTATATTTTGATGTAAAGTGCTACCAAATTTTTACTCAAAAATTTTACATTACCTTTTTTTATTTGATAACACGATAACATTATCTGATATCTAATAGAACAGTAGTATAGCGAACAGTAGTTATAGAACAGAAATGTATAACGAATAAAGCATTTTATGCTAATATAATTTAATTAATAAAAGCTTTTAAAAAATTACTTTTGTTTGTTTAAATAATACTTAAAATTACATAATTAGAAAATACTGAAGTACTTCACTGTTAAAAGTGTGTCATCAATATTATCTTATAATTTATTATAAAGTTTATCTAAAGCTAAACATCGTAATAAAATTATTTCAATCAATTAATTTTGATATAACGCTATTGATTTTCTATATTCAGAGATAAATTTATTTTTATACATATATAATCTACGGAATTTATTCTTTTTATCAAAATCAATTTATCATTCAATTTAATTTCCAAAAGTGATTCCAACAGCGACCACAACATCGACAATGAATGTCAATAAAATATCATATTAGAAAACTAAACAGTATGAGTAACATGGAAACTCTGAAACAGTTAGCCAATATGACTTTTCCATATGATTTCCAAAAATATTTAGTAATTTTTTAAAGTATAGATTTAGTTTTTATTTTAAATTATAGTTAAAAATTATTATTTATTAGATTGTTTTAAATTGTTTATATATCTAATCTAAGTTGCGGAGTCTTTTTGGACATTTAAGAATAAAAAAGAAATATAAAATTTAAATAAAAATCTGTTGAATGCAAAAATATTAATTTATTTTATTTTATCTATTACTATTGATTTAATCTTTTCATTAATATTAGTGTTGTTTTGATATTTTAAAATCAAAATCAAAATCAATAATAGAAATTTTCACCAAAATATAAATCAAAATACAATAAGAATGATTATTATGTTAAAATTCAAAGCGAAACAACACTAATTAATATAAATTATTGTTATCACTATTTTTACAATACAATAAAAATATTTAAAATAGTTAAAATTTTATTTTTGATTACAGTTTTGTTACTTAACCAAATGAAACGTCAGCTTTGATTTTGAAGTTATTTTGTAAAATATTCTAATTGAAGAATCCAAAAAAAAAATTTCTCTGACGGACAAAACATATCTATGGATTTTCGATTGTCCATCCGTCTGTCATATAATTATTAAGGATTATATTCTTTCTATTTAATTCTAAGGGATTTTCACTTTTTATTATAAATCTATTTTTAAAAATGGAAAATATTATTGTTGTACAGCAAATTAATGTGGGAAATTGTTTAAAAATTTTATGAAATGAAAAATTTGTTATATATTCAGCTCTTTTATGAAGTAATATCTGTAAACAAAGGCAAAATATAGAATTAAAATTGAATTGAGTATATTCATTTTGTTAATTATAATTTAGAATCTATTATGTAAATTATTTCTAAAATTTAATTAATATTTAACAAAAAATAATTAAAATTTAAATAATTTGAATTGTGTTATCTGGTAGTATAAATTTCTTATGAAAAATCTACTGAATATTTTTATATGCTCACTACCTAATAATACTATATATTTAAAAATCGTGAATAAATAGTGGAATAACGGTTGGGAAATCGGGAAAAACATTTGCCTTATAATCTATATTTTGTAGTTAATTAATAAAAATATGAAAGGATTTAGAACAAGAGAATTATTTATTTAATAAAAGACAAATTTAAAGAATTTTTATAATAAATTTTATTCTGCTTTATAGCAATTTTGAAACAAAATTAATTATTTTATTAATTAAAATATCATTCAAAATCTATCATTTTTTAGAGATTTATGTAATAATATGTTACTTTGAAGCTAACAAATTAATAATTTTATAAAATCATATAACTTATCTATTATTAAAAAATATTTCATTCAAATTATGCATAAAAAGAGAAAAATAAATACATTTTGCTTAAAACCGGAAAATTTATTGGGAGATTTAAAAAAAAACCTTAAAACACGGGAAAATTGGGTAAATCAAAGTAATATAATTTTAATTAACGAAATTTAATCTTTTATAAGATAGAACTTTCCAGAAGATTACAAATTCTTTTTAAAATGGAGAGTTACCCACTATATCACATCAATAATGTTCGACATTACAAATTGAATGTCCAATTATTATTGGTAAAAATATGATAAAAATTAAACTTTTTCATTTGAAAAAGATAACAGTTTATATGAACTTTAGTATATGTAAATACAAATGCATTTAATTATTTACATAAATATCAATATTAATATTTTAATCTTATAAAAACTTACTTTAAATAAAATTATAAAAATGATTATTTGCATTAAAGCTGTTCACGGGTACTAAAATTGGTGCCCAAGACAAACTGACTAAGCAAATATTTTAACCGACCCGAACCGAACCGATTCGAGATTAAAGCATAAAAACCGAACCGAACCGACGGTTAAACCGAAAACCCGACAAACAAATATAAAAATATTTAGTAAGTAGAAATCCTATAAAATAATCGAAAATTATATTCCTAATATTAATTATGCAACTAATATTTATTTTATTTTGCTATCTCTAACAAATTTAACGTTTTATTTAAGATTAAATTGTTGAAATTATGTACAAAATTAATATTTTATGATAAACTTAGGAAAAAAATCCATTTGTAGTCAATAAAACTTGCTTATCGGGTCTATCGGTTTATTGTCTGGTTTGTGTAAAATAACCGAACCGAAACGAAACAAACAACTAAAAAATCAAATTGAACCGAACCGTTAAGAAACCCTACCCAATTATCCGACCCGAGGAACAGCTTTAATTTGAAATAAAAAACAAAAGGTTGATTTTACTCACAAGGTTTTTATGTAGAGATTATTATAAGATTATTTAAGTTTTTAGCTAATTTAAGTGATAACCCAAATACAATTTCTTAGAAAGTTTTATTGTTCTATAAATAATAAAAAAAAGGCATTGCTAACTCGAAAAAAATTACAAAAAATATTAAAAGTTATCATATTTTATCTAAAATACAAAACTCAAGTTTCAATTTACTTTTTATTAATATTTAAAATTAATTTGAATTTTACTTTTAAAATAGAATAAATATTATCTATTAAGCGTGAATTGATTACAAAATGTTTTTTAGAATATTATAAATGATATACCTTTATAGATTCTATAGAACATGTAATTTAAAAAATAGATAAAAAATATCCAAATAAAATGAGAATCGACGATCGCAACCACTTTATTTTAAATGAAAGCTTTTAATAAATTTAATTTAATTTTTAAATTTATATGAACAGTTTTTTAAGTAACTGAATTCAAAATAGTGTATAAAATGAAATAGATATATCGAAAAATCTTTATAATATATATTTTGTGGAGTAGTTTAAACATTATTAATCTATTATATTAAAATTTTCAAAATTGATTTTTTATAAGTTTGCCGGCGTTTAAATCCAATTTTAAAATATTTTTTTTTAATCCAAACTTTCAAATACAAAAGTCAAAAATTTAAAAGCATTTATATACAATTTGTGATTTCCATAAAAACCTAAAAATATTTTATAATAATATTAACCAATTAAAAACTTAATTTTAGTTTTTAATTCTAAATATTTCTTATGAAAATAAGATTGTGTTTTATTCAAAATAAAATTATTTCAGAAAACATTTAGTTATCTATCTAATAGAAACTTCAAATTTT
The DNA here is from genome assembly GCA_034698025.1 of Phthiracarus crinitus. Taxonomy (NCBI): domain Eukaryota; kingdom Metazoa; phylum Arthropoda; class Arachnida; order Sarcoptiformes; family Phthiracaridae; genus Phthiracarus; species Phthiracarus crinitus. The sequence continues at coordinate 1,715 of JAQGAW010002204.1, read as the reverse complement.
TGAATTTTAAATTATCTTTACATTTTTAATAAAAAATCGTTTTAAATTTTAAAGAAGTTATTTATATTTTAAATAAATGTTATGATGCTTTTTCTTCACTGTTTTTATATTAAATTTACATCAAATTATCACATTGCAATAATTTAATTTAATTAATTAATTAAATAAATCTATATAAATAACCAAGAATGTCAAAGAATTTTATTATTCTCAAAGAATTATTCTTTGAGAAAAATAGCTAATTTTCTCAAAGAATTTCAAATAATTTCGATGTTTCTCAAAGAATTTAACAATTAAAGTTTTTTGTTCATATTATTATTATAATTATTAATTTTAATAATAATTTTCAAAAAATTTGAATGTACCACTGCTAAGTATTATTTTGTTAAATATATCAAATTTTTAAGAAATTATCGTATTTTCTTTCAAAGAATTGTCAAAGAATTTTGGAAAAGTTTAATTTTCTAAAAGAATTATCAAAGAATTTTGCTTTTATTCTCAATGAAAATTTTAAAATTTAACAAAGATTTTTTACAGAATTTCAGTAAATTTTCTCAAAGAAAAATTTACCCCTTGTAAATTACAAATAAAGTATTTGTTTGAACAATGAAAAATTTATTTGCCATTTAATCAAAATTAAATTTCATATATCATTGTTGTCAAAAAATTCACAATAACGATTAAATGATATTTATCAGCTCAATTTAACTAAATGATCTATTTGAATTGACTTTGCTGTATGTATGTATGTCAGTATTCATACCATTCTTTATATTTAATAAGGGATTTATTCTTTATATTAATGAGGCATATTTTCAAAATAGACTGCTATCTTCAAAAAATCATTGTTCCTATCTGGCTTAATATGTGCTTAATTTGCTTTAAAATTGCCAATAATAGATATAATGAACTAATTATGGACTTAAAATATGACAAATTTGCGTTTTAAAAGGCTAATATTGGACAAAAATGGCTTAAAATGGGCTATTAATGGGTTTTATGTTAATTGCACAACTCTTTTATCAATTTAACTATTAGTTTATTTGTAATGCGATAACCTTTTACTTAAATGTGATAACTAATGCAATGAATTTACTCGATAAGTTATTTAAAGTATAACAATGACAAACACTTGATTATTTAGAATGTTTACAAAGTATTTTTAAATGTTATTAGTTTGTAACAAAGAGAACAAACAGATATGATTTTTGATAAAAATACTGTGAATTTATTCTTTAAGAGTCAGAAAGCGAATGAATAATTAAAATGAAAAACGTTATGATTATAAAGCGTTATCGTTATAAAACGTTTGAATTACAAAAACAACTAAATTACATGACAAATAAAGTGAAGATTGGTTTAAATGAGAGTCCTTTATCGTTTATGTCCCAATTCCCCGGTTTTCAGTTTGCCATAATTTGCGGGTATTTTGTAAAAGCGTTTGCAGTCGATATGTAGAGGTTTGTTGAGGTCTCTCGTTATTGTGTAGGAAGTCTTTTTTTTAGTGAATAGCCTTTCTTGTTTAGCAAATTTTAAATCAAGACATTATTCCATTGGAGTTACTTATTATTAGAATTTTATAATAAATATATTATTGATATTAAATTATTAATGAAAAAATATATTTAGATTCAGAAATATTATATATATATATTAATATCGATAGAATATTCACGATATAAATTCATTCTCTTGTTGTGGTATGCTATTTTTGT
>JAQGAW010002203.1:0-15896 GCA_034698025.1 Phthiracarus crinitus | reverse complement strand
CTAAAAATCAATTGCATTTTAATTTCGATTAATTGAAATTAAAATTTAAAATTTTATCGATTTCTATTTAAATTTTTAAAAATTGAAACAACACTAATTTCAACAAAATTTTTAAGATTAGGCCAATTGTATATGCGTTAACAGTCAAATTATCAACCTCAACCCTGCTAGGAAGGTCCCACACTTTTGGAATACCCCATTTTATCCCTTCTCATTTATATATCATTCATATAGAATCCATTGATTTATCTATGGTTACCCATTGGAGGAGCCTATAAAAAGGAACCACAAACAGGCAAACAAATTCTGAGATTTATATACAGTATAGTGATTTTTTAGTTGAATGTGGGATTGAATTTAAATTTATTATAGAACTTAAATTTTTTACTTTTCTATTCTGTTCTATCTATAAGTTTTAATTTTTAGCCATTAAAATATTTTTTACTAAAAAAGTGAACTATTATTGCTGAAAAATAATAATGAAATATTTGTTGTGCTTCATACATCCGTTTTGTTAAAATCCATTACAGTTCAGTGAACAAGCAATTAATAAATGTTAGTGCTTTTTCATTTTTCCCTTCAAATGAAAGTTCAAATTAAGTTTTGACCAAAATAATAGCAAAATTTAGACTCCATTTAATGTAATGTATATTGTTTTTAGCTATTAGTTTTGTTTTAAACAGTGATGTGGATTTACTATTATATAATACAAAATAATGGATAGCTTAAACTTGTTTTTTCGAACAAAATTTAAGAGATATTTGTAATAATAATCTAAAACGGAAATTCTTAAGAGATATTTGTAATAATAATCTAAAAAATCCATTACTAAATATAAAGACTAGTCTTCAGACGGACAAACAGACATTGCAAATCCAATAGCACCTTTTACAAAGTGAGCTAAAAAATGTATATTTTAGGCTATAAAACTTTTAATGTGATAATATATACCGGTAATATAAAATAACTAAAATAAGTTTTCAGTGGATTATAATTGTTTTATACTAACAAAATTTCAACTGAAGCTTTCAATTTTCTAAACTGACAAATAGAAAAGAATGTTTTGCTTTATTTTACGTTTTCTATAATACAATTTTTATTTTATTTTTTCTAACTTCATGAAACGTTAAATCTTTGTGTGAAATTTAATATATTATTCTATACAACATAAAGTGAAGAAAGCAAAGGCAGAAATAAGAAAATTTTAAAGGAATAAGAATATGACATACTTTAAAGTGTTTTTATTGCAGCCGAATATAAGTTTTTATATAAGTTTTATAAAGGTTTATAAAGCATCCGCAATCAGTTAAACAGTTTATCATTGGGTATTATTATTATTTTTAAAATATTATGGATATTAATTATGACAAATATTCATTTTTTTTGCTTCAACTGTAATCATAAAAGTCAGAAATAAATATTATCATAATTTCGCTTTAACATTTGGTATTTACTAGAACGATATTTAATAGAATTTATGCTGGTTTCTAAAGTTAATTTTAGGAGTTTTTATTTTTCGTTGTTTTTTAATAATATTGTTTTATTTACAACATAGTATTTTAAAACATTTAATTAAAATATTTTATTGAACTCATTTGATTTTTGAAAGGTTTCACATCAATACAATTAAATAGAATATCCGTATACTCAAATAAATTTTATAATTTTATCTTATTATTTTATTACGAAAAAAAGTTTAAATTAAGTGAAGTTGACTTTTCAATATTGAATTTTTGCTTTGAATAAAACTTTTTATGCAAATTTTAAATAAAAAATTACATGAAAAAATAAAATTAAAATGATTTAATTTCAAAAGCATTTAATATCTAAAGTAAGTTTATTTAATGCTAAAACTTCATAAATATTTATGGTGCTCAATATAAATATTCTTTTTATTTTTGTTTTGAAACACTCGAACCTTGACATCTATAAATGATGTTTAATATTCATAAATTTGTGAAATGTGAAATAAAAAGTTTTAATATTTGGCTTAAAATATTTCGTTCAATTAAATTATGTACTTATATATCTATAAAAAAATGTTATTTAAATGTATTCATTACATATTGATGTCTAATAACTATATTATAATGGTATAGTTTAATAATGTTTAAAGTAAGTAAGGATGAGTTTTTTGGTAGTATAGATTGTCAATCGGTAAAAAGATTCAAGTAAATTGCCAAAAATGCAATGTGGCTTTAATGAGATAGGAGTAATATATGGAGTGTGAAGAGACTCCCGCTGTAACAAATCTATATTTTATGGCGATATTAAGCCAAGACCGTCCCTTTAAGCAAAATAATATATTTTTGGTAAAGATTTTTTCGTTAAGGAAGCGACACTTTTAACAAATTTAACTTTCTTCCAATTTCATGCACCACATGCTATTATAGAGAGATATTATTTGTTACTCGCATTGCTCTGCCATAAACTGTTTTTAGAGGTTCTATGAATTGTGTTTGGTATAAGTCAAAAGATAGTTTCGAAAAACATATTATTCATCCATAAAAATAAGGAAAATATTTTGAGTTGTTTGAACATTTTATGGATGATAAATCAATAATAATTAATTGAATTAAAATATTAAATTTGCTTTATAAAAAATAACAAGTATTTTAGTTTTTTGATTATAAATAATTGCATAGACTATTTTATCGCATTGTCTAATAATAAACAGTATAATTCTTTTAACAATGAAAGATTAAAATACACTGAAAATAAATTGCTTTTAATATATGTCTTTTACTGTATTATTGTTATTATTACTATGGGTTATTTATAGAAATAGAAATATCTGTTTGCAATGAGAACGAATCCAAATTAAAGCATATCTCTTGATGGAGAAGCAGATAAGCATAAAACCAATAATCAATAGTTCTCTTATTACATGGATTAATCATAGATAATTTATCAATTAACAATAATAGCTTGTTTTTTAATTTGCACTTAAATCAATATTTATAAAAATCTGTCCATTATTTAATTATATTCACATTTTTCAAATATAATTACCCTAAAATTCCGTATATAATGCGCGCACTATCTTAAGAAAAAAGTGACTTTTCTCATAAAAAGGTAACATGCGTATTATACATGGGTGCGTATTATCTCACTAAAAATATGATCTAAAGTATAAAATTCAGATTAATAAAATTTAATCTAAAAAATTAAAAGATTTTTAAAAGATCTATTCATTCTCTTCATAAAATTTGTAGAAATTGTCAATGAATAATTAAAAAAAAATATCAATAAATGTTTCCTTTTTTTCTCTTCCTCTTAAATAGAATTAAATCATAAGTTATGAATTAGTAAAACGTCTTAGAATTCTAAAAATTCGCTTAATTATTCTTTTATATATTGTGTTATCTAAGGTCAACTTATTTCGAAATTCAAAATTTTGAAACTCAACAAAACTAAAGGTGAAATATTATAAAAATAAAAATTTTAGTTACCGTTTTCACAGAGAAATATAGTATATGGATTTGATCATGTCTATCAATCTGTCTTTCAATCTTCTTTAGCTCTATATTATTAACCATATCGATGCGGTCATAATATCTGACTTTGAAGTTTTAAGTTAAGATAGTTTTTGGTCGATCGCTTTTTTTTATCGCTCGCTCCCATTGTTTTGTTGTCTTGTAAATATAAAATTTATATCAAAACATTACAATTTAATTTATTTGTAAATAACATAATTGTTTATTGAAATGGGAATATGCCACTCAGAAATCTGGAATATTCTATTTTTTAAAATTAAATCAATCATTATAAAAATTTAATTGCATATGCCTCTGTTTACAGATATTTCTTTATAAAATATAGGAATATTCCGCAATTTAATCGATTTTCTTTCTAATTTTTGCCTTTGTTTACAGATATTTCTTCATAAAAGAGCGGAATATAACACAAAATATTTCATTTTATATAATGTTTTTAAATTTTTTAGAATATTTTGCTTTTCAACAATGATTTTTTTCATTTTTATCGACTTTTTCTTTTCAACAATGAATTTTTCTCTATTTTTGTCATTTTAAAATCACTTAGTAAATATAAAGAATCGGTAAAATCACTTTTTAAATATAAAGAAACGGATAATCCCTTAATAAATATAAACGGAACTACTGACAGACAATACCCAAATCATATATCTGATTCTGCAGTCACATAAAAAAGTTTATTAATAAAATCAGTAAATACCGTTTTTATAAATCTGCGAAACTAACTGTAGACAGACTTAAGGACCGAGGCATGGAGACAGGCAGACAGACGTACATAATCATGAGTTAGTCTTCTACCTCTAAGTGAAAACAAATTAAAAGTATATTAAGCTTAATAACAAAACAAAGAGGTTAAACACGAAAAAAATATGAATATAATATTAAAATGGAATATAGCTTCGATAAACAGTTCTTGTCAATACACATAATATGACAGAACTGAAAGAAAAGGAAAACGATAAGAAAAAAGAGTTTCGTGACGAGCAATAGAAACTATATAATTAAATAGGTATTACGCCCTATAGAGTCCTATATTAGACATGAGTATCGGTTTTCATATTAAGCCAAACTAACAAATTATATTTTTATTCAACCAAATTATTTATTTTGTTTGTTAAAACTTAATATTAATTAAGCACAAATAAGTATACATTTGTTCCTATAATTTCCCAAATGCCGAGTATACCAAACTCTCCATAAATATTAGTGTAAATCCTATAAGCAAAATAATAATAAAGAATAATATAAAAAAATAACTATTCATTTGAGACGTGAGTCGAACAGAACACTAATGGATAAGTATATAAAGTATAAATATAGATAAAGCGTTGAGAATAAAGGCTAAACAAAGATAAACTATCTGGCGTTATAACTGTGACATCATAGACATAGACTAAAATTATTTAATGTTATATATTCTATTTTATTAATTATAATTTTCAGCACACAATACTTTAAACTAGAGATTGCAAAAAGCTCAGAGTGAGCTGAGCTGAGCTGAGCTGAGCTTGAAGCTTGATTTTTTTATGTTCAGGAGCTTGAATCTCAAGCTACAAGCACAATGTAAATTGGGCTTCAAAATATAAACTCAAGCTCTAAGCTCAGGGTATTGAACTTATTGAGCTTACCACAAAATTATTATACATTGTTTATACGTTTATAATGAGTATTTACACTGTAGATACATTTATTAAATATAATATTACTAATGATAGAAGTAGCTCAAAGTGAGCTTAAGCTAGCTTGAGCTGAACCTAGCTTGAAGCTCAAATTATTGCTGTCAAGAAGCTTTAAGCTCAAGCTCAAAGCTCACCACATTTTTTGAAGTTCAAGCTCAAGCTCAGTGATTTTTTAGCTTGAGCTTAACAAGGTCAAGCTGAAGCTCAGTAAAATTTCGCTTTTTGCCATCACTACTGTGAATTAGTATTGTTTAACTTTTTGAAGGTAGACGCAAAAGTTTAAAAAAAGGTTATACTTACTTCAAGTAAAGTAAAATTGAGAAAAATATCAAAAGTAAAAGAAAATTAAAATTGAAAGTTAACTAAACACTACTTTGAACTTATCGTCAAAAATGAATTAAAAACAAGTCACAAGTAAGCAAAGTGAGTATAAATTAGAGTGCTAAACGGGCCCCCAATTTCTCGGGCCCCCGACAATAAGTATCGGGCTTTGTCGGGCTTGGGCCTTAAGTTAAGAAAATCAAATCGGGCCGGGCTTTTGTTTTAAAATTTTTAGGCCCGATTTAGAACTTAATTTCAAATTTTCTGGTATATTATTAACAAAATTGTAAGAATTTGTTGTTAATTTTATTTATTTCAATTCAGAAAACAGTATATTTTAATGCTAGATTATCATTTCTTAAATTCATTAATTGTTTTTAATGATTTTGACTATAAATTATTACTTTTTATTATAACTTAATTGTTTCAATGGAAAATAGGGCCGATCGGGCTTTCTTAATTTAAATTTGTCGGGCTTTTGTCGGGCTCGGGCCTTAATTTTTGGATGATTTCGCACTCTAGTATGAATCTATGAAAGATGTATTTAGAAATTAATTAGTTTATGAAATAAACTTCTATATCTTAATTTTTACTATTTACAGAGAATTATTTACGACGACAGCCGATTTAACCGACAATTTTCTAAAATCTAGATTTTTCATGGGGGGTTCAACTTTTCCAAAATTCTAGGGGGGGTCAACCTTGGGCAAGAACCCCACTCTTGGTAACTACGGGTTATATTCAAGAAATTTATTGATTAGCAATTCCAAGTCACACCATTTTATTTACGGTTTGATATGATTTGAATTTCTTTCACATTTGTTTTCATATAAAATTATATGGATAGCAATAAAATTCGATCGATTTACATGTCAAATATGGACTTTAATTTTAGGTATTTTCATATTAAAATGAATGGTATGTTTAATAGATGTTCACCAATTTTAATAGCATAAAAATACTACTAAAATGCTGCTATGTTTGTGTGTGCGAAACGAAACACATACTGTACATGTACTGAGTTATTGCATTACCGCATGCGTTATCAATGTTATTTACATATAGCAGTGCATTGTTTTTGCATAACTGCTACAGTTGACAATTTATAGAGTGATGGACTGTGTGTGGTTAGCAATCGCCGCGGGTTTCTCTTGTACATTGTAAAGTATCTAAAATATAAGTAAAGTATAAAGTAAATTCTGCTAAAATAAGGGAAACGTAAGATTTGAAGCTTAAAAGCGCATGCGTGCGTAAAGCTTGCGTTTACAATGTATTTACTATTAAAATGCGCTAACAGTGTGTGTGAAATGAAATAACTTAGCAATGCATTTTTTTACAGTTGACAACACATAATGAAACTCTTTAATATAGAATAATAGAATGATGTGATTTAAGTATAAGATGTGGGTAGCAAACACCGCGGGTTTCTCTTGTTTTAGTAAATGGGATTATCATTTCTTTACGATACTTGTCAACTAACGATTTATTAATAATATTTAAGGAAAAATTATAAGTATTTACCAAATCAAACGGAAATCCAATTGAGAATAGTTTTTATTTTTTATTTTGCATAAATATTTTTCATTTGATCATACCTTATATTTAAGCAAACATTATTATTATTCTAAACTCTTCCGTAAAATGAATATTTAAGTTCAGCACTTTATAATACTTTTAATATAAGATATGCAACTACGAAATGATTTCGTAATTTGCATATACAATATCTTAAATCAAATCTATATTTTATGAAATAATGTTTAAGCAATATTTTTAACTTTAGGAGCAAATGTTTCATAGCTGTATGCATATAATTTTTTAATATGCTCATACCTTTTCCGTTAGTAAATTATTATATTAGTATTTTTATTTTTCAAAAATCTTTTATTTTTTAATACTGATTGATATTTATATTATTTATATTATTATTAAATAAATTTAAAATTAACATTGTATAATGTCATTTATCCATACATTTATTTATTATTAACTATTTAATTAATTTGATAAATAATTAGATATTTTGGATTAAAACCTAATTTTTTAATAACAGATAGAAAAAAATGTCACCAAAAAACGCTAAAAAAATATATGAAGTTGAAAGAGAAATTTATATTTAATCTCAAACCTTTAGAATATTTCAATATTTCTATGTTAATGACCAGAACGACACATTCATAGATAGCATACATTTCGAGAGTTAATGCACATTAATATTACTAAAATATTAATTATATTCCAATAATAACAATTGACAATTCCCTTTATTAAAATAGTTGATGGAAAGATAGACATACCGTATAGCCAAATAGATATGTAAGGATAGGATTTTTGTTTCCGGTTCCTTCCCCTTTTTAACAACATTTTAGTCTCGGAAAATCCATTCCCTAGAGATAAGCTTCTATTGTATGAGAAAGCGAGCTATGAAAGAAAGCTCCTTTTTTATCCGTACTCAACTATATATAATTTAGTTTTTTACTTAATGATTAATTTTTGACGCATTAAGAAAGTTTTTGAAGTTTTTATGAAAGCTTTGAAATTTTTTACTCCCAAGACTGCAGTTTACTATTTTTTAGGTTTATTGAAGAATTTTTGCCAGTATAGCAATTTAATATCACACATAAAATATAAGTTAACCATACGGTATGCTATTATCGTTATAATATTAGCAAAATGTAATTTATTTTTAGAGATGTAATGAAGCGACAATATAGTCAACATTTTCAATATTTATTAAGTTATCAGCCATATATAAATATATAGTATATATGTAAATTTGATTTAATTAAGTATTTTTTTATTATTTATTTAACGTGAAAATATTAATTAAAATTAAAAAAATAATTAATAGTACTGAGAATTTGATTGGCTGTCAAAAATTTCGCATTTTTCTATATACCGTTTATATTTATATTTTCATGCTTTGTGCCTGGATATTGTAAATTTTCTTATTTACTACCGAAAAACCCTAGATATATTGTCTAAAATATAAGTCTAAAATATGACAGTTTAACATAGATTCTGCATAATTTAATTATAATTTGGTTTAATTACGAATAACAGGTACTAGAAATGAATAAAAACTGTAAAATTTCTTATTATATAATTAATATTTGTAGACCTTATTAATATTTGTATATAAAACATACAGATTCTACAGATATACCAGCTTACAGCAGAAATAATACTTATAAGAAAATTTAAGGGAATTATCTTAATAGATAAAACTCATTATTTGTGTTTGTTTGTCCTTTTATAGGCTCCTCCCTAAATGCCATACTTTTTCGACACCTATATTATTGTTTCTGCTCAAAGAGTCTAGGAAAATGGGGTTTCAGAGGAGGTGAAAAAACCTAGAAATTTGACCGATAACACATATTTCATTTAACTCAGCTTAAAAATTTGAGTTGAATTTAGTGGTTGAGAGGAACCGCATATTGGGGTGTAGGCCGAAATTTCTCAAAATTTTGTCAGGAGTCTATATTGTATGTACCTTCGGAAATGGCCCGGATAGTTTTCGGGTGGGGATCAGTATGGGTCGGGTTAGGGTCCGGATTGGTCTTAGTCGGGATGGGGTCCGGGTAGGTCTGGTTGTGGTCCGGTTAGATGGAATCAAATTTGTCTGGTCCGGGTCGGACATAATCGTTTTGGCTGAGGAATTATGAGCCTAAAGGGTTTCATTCGGTTTTTTGTATTAAAGTTTTTTGTTTTTCCATCTGTTTATATTTTACCCCCCCCCCTTAGGCGGAGTTTAATCCTCTTCCAATCCGACTTTTCAGAGATTTCCAATACTCAGATGAAACATTCAATAATTTCCCATTATAATTAAAAATTTTAATAAATTTAGTTCAAAGTAAACAATTTTCTTATTTGCATTAATAATTAATAATGGGAGAAAGCTTAAACTCAGACAAGCTAGCTTTAAATAAATTTTTTAATCTGACTGCAAAAGCAGATATATGGATTTGACATTCATTGTACGATATTGTTTAATCAGATATTATGACCGTATTGATCTTGTTTACTTGTAAGCTCAGGTTTACGGACAAATGATTAAGCTCAAGCTAAAGTGTGTAAATTATTTTGAAACTTAAGCTCAATGCTTCCAAATTTTGAGCCTAACCTCAGGGGTTTCAAGCTCAAGCTCTGCAAAATTGAGCTTTCACCCATCATTATAAATAATGTATAAATAAAACTAAGTCTACAATTCTGTAAAATCTGAAATTGAGTTTTAAGCTTATTTTCATAATAAACAAAAATCTTCAAACAGCATAACAATGTTTATCTCGTTAACAAACAGATATATATTTTTATAAATAAGTATGAGATTTAACCGTAAACATATTTAAATAAGAGCATTGTACCGCAAATAAAATGGTTAAGAAAAATTATTATATTTATTTTTTTTAAACTTTAAAATTAAAATTATATTTCTAACGTACTTAATTTGATAACACAAAAAATCATGACATATATAAAAAAGTTTAAATTGAGTTAACTATTCAATTTAGTTTTTATTTTTAACTTAATCGGTTAAGAAAAACTTTATCTCTTTACTTTAACCTTAACCTTTAACCGGTTAACCTGTCAAGTTAAAAGTTAACAATTAATGCTCTAATTTTGGTCATATCAACGTTGGATGATTTATACGATAATGAATCAAAAAAACTAATACATGACACGAACTTACAGTTCTATCCTATTGACATGTTTTAAAAATAATTATTAATAGTTTAAATAATAGATTCGAAACAAATTTATTGTATTCTTTCTTTGATTAAAGTATAAATTATTTTTAATGGTCAACGTTGTCGAGAAATTTATTAATCTTTGTTAGAACATGACTAGAAATCTACAGTAAAAACATTAATCAATATAAAACACCAAAAATGCTATTCTTGTTAATTAGTTTTTCGAACACACATTCTAACTTTCAAATACTATATTATCAAATAGGTTTATTGAAATGCTAACTAATAGGATGACTATATAATTTATTAACCCTTAGTTTTATTATGTCGACATAGATCATCCTTTCAATGCTTGTGATGTTGAAAAATTATTTAAGACCTAAGATTGACATAAAAATTTGATTTAATGATTGATGTTTTCTATTTTGCCATTTATTCTGTAGTTTTTATGCTACAGGATATAACGCCTGACGCATCTAATAATAGTTTTATAAGCTTTCGCTTTTGGAATTGATAAGTGATTATTAAATTATTCATTATTTTCCAACCATCTTTTGATATCTATTAAAAATGTTTCTCTGTTTTTAAAAACTATTTTAAGAGATTTACCAAAAGTTCTCAATTTTTATTCAAAAATATAGAATTAACATTACATCGCTTCGCTCCCATAAATTGGAAAATTATGCTGCATTTAAAAACTTATATTTCTACGATTTCTTTTGTGCCTATATTTAATTTACATCGTTTTTAATTCTTTTGAGGGTTCTGATAAAAATTACTTCAGTGATGCACTTCTTTGCATTTGAAGATATTTATTGTACTGATTTGATGAACCGGTAATAATATTTGTATTTATCAAAACATTTTGCTCTATTGTTGAAAGATTTATTAGAAATTATAATGACCAATAAAGAGCAAAAAAAATAATTTAGTATTACTATTTTTAATAACCAAAAATATGATCATAAAACCCGTTTTATTTTATTAATTGAATAATGTTGTAAACTAAACTGCATAATATTTGATTACATTCCCTTTGACAGAAATTCTTTTTGACAGAATTCCGTTTGACAGAAGCACAAGTTTGACCAAAAATAATTGATTGTATTTACAATTAGGGGGACATTACGTTTTATGATGTTATAAGAAATTATTCGTGTTTACTCAAACCATATGCGAGTTTTTATTACATTGAACCTTAAGTTTAAATGCCAAAAATCTATTTTCAAAGTTTAACTGTAAGTTAAAAGGTTATGTTTTGAAGCATTGAAAATAAATTTGTATTTTAAAATAGGATATAATTTTAAAAGAAAATAAATGATAAATAATGGAACAAAATACAAGTATACTTAACATAAATTGTTTAATCGTATTTAATTATGAATTTTAAATATTAATATTAATTGTTATACAATACACGCATATTTTAAAATCGTAATGAATAGGGTATTGAAAATCGTTAATTAATTTTTGGAATTTCTTGATTTTCTAAATTCCATTAATAATATTTTGCATTGATCTATGAATAAAACTTAAAACTTCGCTTAAAATAAAAACAGGTAATTTCATTAGTTTTTATTTGATGTATATTTCATTTTCACATTTATATTTTTTGTGTTAAGAGAAAACAATTTTTAAAGAAATTTTTTAAAAACTTTTGGGCTATATTTGATAAATTTTTAACGATTTTCGAACTTTTCTCTAACGATTAATTAACGATTTGGCATTATTTTTTCTAACGATTTTCAATAGTAATGAACAAATTATCTGAAATCTTTGATTTAATCTTTAAAAAAGCTAAGGTATAAAACTTATTATTCATTATCATTACAATAAATATCAATATTGTTATCCCCAAGAATTGAGTATGAAACTGCATCCAGAAATTGTATAACAGTACTTTCTCTATTTAAAAAAGAATTGGTTAGTCTAATAATTTGGTCATTAATTTTTCTATATTTTTTCTTGGTTTTTGTTGGGGATTTACCTGTATTAAGACTTAAAACAATTAATTCAAACTTAATTTGTTCATCTCTTAATATCTTAATGTATTCACAAATGTTTTTGTGAGCCGAACCACATTTTTTATTTAAATGATTGTGCCATCCCTCTAAGTGATTAATGGTTCTTGGACCGTAATTAAAGTGGTGATTCCACATTTCTTGAGGGAATTTATCATTTTCCAGCCAAGTTATAATAAAATAATCGACAAAATTTGTTATTAAATTCCCATCAATCAATTCCGGGGCCAATTCTATTATATCGACTCAAGCATTATCGATTTCATTTAATGGCACAAAAGCTAGGGACGCTATTCTTCTAACTAATTTATTGAAATCATTATTGGCTTTATAATGATTGATTAACCCTAATTTTAAATCAAAAAAAATCAAAAAATTAATTTTTAAAATTTCTAAAATTTTAGTTTTTCATTTTATCACTTTGAAATTTTTTTTATGAATTTATCACAAATATACCGGTTAGTTGCGTCTAGGGAGGGGTTCGAAAATCTACTGCGCATTGATAAAGTCAAAGGAAAACTATTGCGCAACCAATAAAAAGTGTAATTTTGAAAAACAAAATTTTTATCAAATTAATTAAATATTTTGTTATTATTGTATACCGATTTTGTTAATTTTCCGTATTAAAGCCTGTTTAAAATGAAATAAGCAGCCGTGAATGGTAATATTAGGAAATAAACACAAAAGTGCTTCTTTAGCTGCCAACACGAAATCAATTTGAAAATTTTGAGGATCAAATATAATATTTAGTTCTTCCGCTTTGTTTTGTAATAATCGAAAAAATCTAAGATATGTATTTTTACTTTTATCAGGTAATAAAGCATATAAAAACGGTATTATTTCTCCTCTGTAGCATCCATGAAGTGTATATAGTTGTAGGAATAATTTAGGCACCGAATAAAAAGTTCCGTCTCCGTATACAAGAAGTTATGCACAGTTTTCGAAAAAAAATCTTCGTTACCAAAAACAATTATTCGTTTATTTTCATTAAAATCATCAATTAAAATAAAAGAACAATCACGTATATTTCCGTATTCTAGTGGTATAATTAAATCTTCGACAGTTAATGGTTCAAATGGGATAATATTGTGTTTGTATCTATGCATAGATGTTGATACAGACTTAAACTGGGGTACAATATTTCCCACTTGAATATCAGAATAAGAATCTGATAGTCTTTTTCGTTCGGTTTGGAGAACCTTAAAATAATAAGCAATATTGATAAAATTAAAATTAACAAATTTAGCAAAAAAAATGGTTATAATTGTGATGTGTAAGCGAAGGGTTAAACTGAAAATAATTGCTCGTTTTGAAAGTATAAATAGTAATACGAGTAAAAAACACTACTAATAATTAAGTTGAAACCTAAAACTGCGGGAAAAATCCGAAAACTAAGTGATACTTATAGCAAAACTTTTGCATTTGGTTAATGTATTGTTTTTGTGAAAAAACTTTTTTTCAAAAAATAATTGAAGCTTTAGTTTAGCAGGAAATTATTACATCAAATATAAATTTATTAAATCTATAAATAGTGAGCAAACATTTATTTATTGCACAAGTTTTCAGACTCGCAAAAATTTAACGACAAGTTAAAAACTATTTTCTTTATTTTGATTTTTGACAAAATAAAAATCGTTACGCTTTAATGATTTATCAAACAAATTAATCAAAAAATTTTTGCGCATTTATCAAGTTTTAAGAAATAATTATCGAATAAATATTTTTGAAAAACCAGCTCCAGATATATCTATTGCGCAAAATAGTTAACTTTATATTTTAAAATCAAATTTATATTCTAAACGGAAATTTTAATTTTGTTCTCGATATTAACTTAAAAATACATGAATTCGCTTTATTTACATTAAGCTCCATTTTTGTTGTCTATGGAAAAAAAATTAAAACTTACAGAAGAAAATATTAATCAATACTTTTTAATTCATAGCTTTTTAAATTCTTTTGATTAAAAATAAGTTTTAAAATTAATAGGTATTATTTAAGGTCTTATTTGGTAAATTTTTCCGTATTATTTAAGGTCTTAAACCATACAAAATAAGGTCTTAAACATCATTTCTTTATTAATCATTTTTTAAATATAAAAAAGATTTAAATCCAATCATTTTAAGACTATAAATATTACAAAAAATAAGATTTACCTCATTATATATTTGTTTTATTGGTCGCGTTGGTTCAGTTTCACTTTTCCTCTTAAGTTCGCTTTTAATAAATTTTGTTTCAATTTTAATATTTTCCGGCAAATGGTTATGATTTTCATTAATTTTAGTTATTGTTTTATCGTTTAAAACAATTCTTGATTTACAATTATTAGATTTAAGCGCACAGCATCTCCAATAACTCAAGATTTTTAGTTTTTTCATTTGCAAAAATATAATTTTTATAAGTTAGCAACTTTTTACCTCTATTTGATTCGATAAAATTAGAATTATTTAGTATTATATTCATTTCTTTGTTTAAAACTATGGTCAATACTTCAAAACACTTCACCTTTAACTTACAGTTAAAATGTTTAAATGAATTTTTGGCCTTTAAATTTAAATGTTTGTGCAATAAAAATTCACATATGGTTTGAATAAACACGAAAAATCCTTTTAACATCAATAAAACTTTATTTCCCCCTAATTTTAAATACAACCAATTATTTTTGGTCAAACTTGTGCTTCTGTCAAACGGAATTCTGTCAAAAAGAATTTCTGTCAAAAGGAATTCTGTCAAAAAGAATTCTGCGAAACGGAATTCTGTCAAAAAGAATTCTGCCAAACGGAAGCACACCTAATATTTACATAATTTTAAAACCCAATCCTATATTATAGCGAGAAAAAATAAAAAATATTTAATAACTTAATTGAATGCAGAAACTATTCAATAATAATAATAAAATATTCCTTACTTTCTCATAAAAATGAATTCAGATTAAATGTCGTGGAAATTAATTATTAAACTCAACTTATTAAACATTAAAAACTCTATATTAAAGAAGTGCTTGGAAATTTGTTGGCTGTGTTTCTTAAAACTCATTTCGTAGATAATATCAGCTCAGTTATTATTATTGATTCTTAACTTTAATTATAAGTTATAAAAATTCTATGGAAACTTTTAGATGAGTCTAAAACAAAGATTAGTAGGTTTTTCAGAAGTAATCTAATTTTTTTCGCATTTGATTAATGTTAGACATCTACCATTTATTGTACATTCTATAGATTCACTTCGAGCCATAGCACGAAAAAATTTTCTATGAGTTTTGCCTTTAATATTAATACTAATAGACTACAACTGAATTTAATTACACTGATAAAAATAGTCGACAATTCCGAATATTTAAATCAATTTATTACTCTCATGTTTTCTTTATTACAAAAGATATGAATTAAAAAGAATTAAGAACGTAAGCCACCTTTTAAATTCATTGAAGAATTGCGAAGAGTTTTTTCCGTTATATCACAAATCAATATTTGAGTTTTTTCGTTAAAGATTTGCTTCGCATCGCAACTTTCCCTTTTAACTTATTTTTGGAATTTGGTTTTGTTATTGTTTTTTTGTCGGTATTACATCACTTTTGTCCGTACATCTGCTTCTTATCTTAGGAATTAAATAATGAAATATATAATGCAATCTCTCTCTCACTCTCTCTCTCTCTCTCTCTCACTCACTCTCTCTCTCTCTCTCTCTCTC
>JAQGAW010002202.1:0-15903 GCA_034698025.1 Phthiracarus crinitus | reverse complement strand
GGAATATATACGGTTATATTGTTTGCAGCGCACGCTTCTGTGCTCAATGCCAGAGACATTGTCATTGGATTTCTCTTGTCGGCTATACTTCCGATAATAATCCAAAAAGCAAAAACTTGACCAGAAATAAGCGCAGCCGCGCCTCCAATAGCGTTACTCCACGGACAGAATAATCCCATAGAGAATAATGCAAGCATTGGACCGTTGTTTGCGCCATACAGTGCAACCGCCGCTGAAACGATTGATGACGTTTCCTTAACAAATAACGCCATCGCCATTGTGCTTAAGCCTACTGCTATTGCTATTGCTTTGGACGCAATAACTGATAGACTTTCAGGGATAAAATTTTTCGCATAATCTTCCCAAATAATAGTTGCCATAGCGTTCAAACCGGACGATAATGTACTCAACGATGCGCCGAAAACGCACGCAACAAATAGCCCGGGAATTCCCGGGTAATCTTCTTCGAAAATATTCATAACAAAATAAGACAATAACTGATCTGATTTCGTGACTCTTCCAGTCAGCATAGGGTCACAGTCATAGAAATTGGCATACATTAACACACCGACCAGACATATAATGGATATTATAATGATAATCCCAGGAACAGCCCAATACAGCGCTTTCTTCGCCGACTCTATCGTTGGCATACATACCGATCGCTGTATCTGAAGTTGACTTGTGGAGAACGTTCCCGTCCATAGCGTTGTCATACCAATCATGTATACCCAAAAAGAGTTCATCGAATATATATTAAATTTCATGCTAAAAAATATAACATGGTTTTTTGATTAACATTGCTTTTGTATAGTGATTGGTCTCACTTCCAGAATTCGATTCTTCCGCCTTCATATGCTTTTTGGAACGCTTGTACAATACCTCCCGCTTCGTTTGAGCCCTAATTTTCCGAATATTATATAAGTTTAATATTATTACAATTTAATAATAAAGTTTCATAAATAGTATCGATCTGTGAACACATGTGAGGATTATATTCTAAGAAATTTTTTTAATGTAGTCTTAATCGGCTGAGCCATCATTAAAATTGTTTATCTAATTATGCTTAATAATCAAGACCAACCAAATTCGGGTTCACCCGAATCGAGATAGTTTACGTAAAATTGCGGGACATTTATATAAACAGTTTATATGATAAACCAAGGAATTTAAACCCTATTTATTTTGCCCAATTCCTACGAATCAACACTATTTGCACGAATTTGCAATTTTAGCCCTAATTACCCCGAATTGCCCCGAATCATTAACTGTTTAAAAAAATACCAATATTTTTTGTTTAAATTTGAGAAATATATTCAAAATTGAAAAATTTATGTATTAAATCCAAAGTGTTTTTGTGACTCTCACTATTTTTTAGTCAATATTTTAAAATATGTCGGTATATGTCGAATTTTTGATTGAACTTTTTAGACCACCAAAATCAAAATTTTTAAAAAAATTTTTAAAAAAGATTATTGAAAAATCTTGAAATTTGTTATCTTTTTCTTACAGTTTTATTATAACGCGTAACCCGAGTTTACACCCCGAATCCTTCTAGAATTTGAATGATTTTTACTCTGAATTTGGTTGGCCTTATCAATAATTAATTTTTGAAAATTATATTTACACGAATGACGATCGCTAGTAAACCAGCAAAGATTAGCATGAATTGCAAAGTATCGGTCCAAACCACACCTTTAAGACCGCCTAATGCTGTGTATAGCGTTACTATAAATCCGATCATTAATATACTTGTCGTTATATCGAGATCAGTAACTATTGATAAAGCAATTGCTGGCGCATATCTTTATTGTATTGAGTTTTAGTAAATTATTTGTTCATTAAATGTTCAGTTTATATATAACTTACAGTTCAACACCGAAAAAAGGAATCTAAAAATAAATCATAAAAATTATAGAGCGATATAGAGGTATCGACCAGTAATGAGAATTTTTGATAGAGGCTCGAGCTTGAGGTTCTCATATTTATTAGCTTGAACCTGAGGTTCGAAGTAGAGGGTTTCGCTTAAGAAAGCTCAAGAGGGTCTTTATAGTGGCTGGGAAAGTTCTGTACAATTATGTTATGGAGTGTACCATAAATTTTAGAAAATTTTCAAAGTTTTAACAATTCTATTTAATTGTTATTTTTTTGTTATTACAAAAGTTGCCAAATGTACCGTATTGTTCATCACAAAAATTCTGATATGTCACCTGATAATAAATGAAATATTTTTTCATCTAAAAAAATTCTTGGAGGCTCAGGCTCGGGCTTAAGGATGGAGGCTAGGATTCAGACTAAGGCTTTAACTTTAATTGAGACTCGATTCTGGTTTTTAAATGGAGGCTCAGGCTTTAAAAGATTTAAAAGTCTCGTACGATATCCGTTAGAATTTTGCTTATACTGAATATAATATATCCGTTATCTATTGGCAAAAAATTTGCAAAATTAAAATATTTTGATGGGTCTATTCTCGATAAACGTTTAAATGTATTTTCATTTTTTACCATTGATATAAGCGTTGATATGTTGGTTACGACTTGTAAACTGTGTGACTTGAAACGGCGACGAAGATACTCGTTAACACTCACCAAATTCGCGCGATAATAGATCGGAATGAATACCTCGCAAGCAATAACGGCTGCCAACGCCATTGGAACCACAACCACCCAAAACTGAGTTCCAGTCGCGTAAATCACAACTGGAAAGCCTATAACGGCAGTGCATGGTAAAAAACTGGCCATAATTGATATGCTTATTGGCAACACTGTCATATGCTTTCCACTAAATTATTACGGATTATTTTAGTTGGCATGTAATTATGACCAAGAAATCATACTATACTTACCCTCTTAAGAATTCATCGTTTGATTTGTTTTTCCTATCCTTCCACGCGTAATAAAACCCGATTAATGTCGACACGATTAGCATCGATATGAATACCATGTAATCGATTGCACCGAAATGTTCGGACATGTTTTATCAACAGTTTTATATTACCTCTTATTGTATTATAAGTATTTAAAATTTTGATAAACTTTAGTGTTATTCAATTAGAAAATGGGAATGCATTCGAGTATTGATGCGCACTTTTAGACCAACAATTGTTTTGGTCGGTTATATCAACAGTAAAGTTAACATTCATGTCATTTGCATAACAAGTTTAATTAATCAAAATTATCTTTTATTTGCGTATTTAAAATAAAAAATGCGTTTCATTTAATTAATTATTCAATTCTTCTTCTTAATAGGTTCAATCCATGCTTACTGATATGACATTGACATTGAAACGCATGAAAGCAGTGATATTTTTTAAAAAATTTATTGAATTATTTGTTAAATCAATAAAATATGAATTTTTAAAAAAATTATTAGGTATTTCATTAACAATTTAAAATTAACTATTGTATTTAAAAAACTTTTCGCTTTCATTTTTATATATCAGATTTTAATTATGTAGAATAACTTTATCGAAACCCGTTTAAGAAAAACAGATTTATATATTTATTTGAATGTTAAAGTTTTCATTGTAAATTCAAAAACGTTTTGTTAATTAATTAAATAATTATATATATGAGAGAATAATTTCAAAATGTCAATAAGGAAAACTAGAGTAAATATTGATAAGCACAATCGCTGTCTTATATTTCTAAAAAACAATCGGATATTAATGATTAAAATGGTTATCGCTTGAGATATCCAAGTCTGTAGTTCGATACAGAAATAGCAAAACATAAGCGTTTGCGTATTTATTAATGTGTATTTATTTAGGAACAACTAAATGAAATAACTTAGTAGTCATTTATTATTCAGTTATGAAATGGGGAAATAAGTTATCGTATTTGTAACAAGTAATCTCTCATCAAAAATTGTCTATTAGTAATAAATTTAAATAATATTAAATAATAAACAAATAAAAAAATCCGCTGAAAACATATCATTTAAACGAAATTATAATTTAACTTAAGTAATATTAACTAAATTTCAAGTAATTTTATTTATTCCACTTAGTTTTATGCATAAAAATGAAAATACTTTTACTGTAAATCTAAAAAATGTCGGAAACTAATCCGTTGCCATATCCAACATTTAGCACAATCAATTATTAAAGTTCTACTGCAGGCAAAAAATAAAAATTCGCACTTCTTTACCTTTACTTGAAAATTTTTCAATCCCCATATTGTTCCACTTATTAGCGCTTTAAAATTTAAAATATTTAAATTCTCCCACAACTAAAATCGTCAGAAAATCTTTTATAAAAAGAAATTTTAATTTTTAATGCTTTAAGTGTTAATAAATTGATTATACTATTGAAAAGATTATTAGACAAAATCAGAGTAAATTATACGATTAGGTTTATAGGAGAGCATGAGTTATTTTATATTATTAAAGAGATAGACAAACTATAACAATGGTTCTCAAACTTTTTTTGTAACGCAACCCTAATGTCATAAGAAAAACGTAATGAAAAAATTCGAGACCCAAATGAATCTTGAATAAAAGGATAAGTTAGCATTTTGAGAATTTAAATTATTACAGTAATAATATGAGAACAACCTGTAAAATTAAATCGTAAATAATAATGTACATATATAATGTGAACACAAAAAGTAGTAAATGCTTCCATATATAATGTGAACTCAGTGAAAAAATTAATAATTAAAAAATAATGTAATGATTATTTTGAGTGCCGACCCTACTCTTATGTTAGTTTTTATAAACCATACGACCCAAAACTTATATATTGCTACCCTAAGTTTGAGAACCTCTGAACTACAAGACAGAAACGGAGAGTTTTTAATAAATTATTATTTAACTAATTTTCCACTCTTTATTGAATAAATTATCTAATTAATTAAATCAACAAATTATTATTTATCTTGAGCTAAACTTAGATTTTATCTTAATTTAGCATTCCAGTTATTTCCAGCCATGTTTAAACATTTTTTAGGTTAGGTAATCTCATTAACAATTTTAAATTAAATAATTTAGTTTTTTAAAATTATTTCCGCTTTCGATTTTATATAGATTTTAGTTATGTAGTATAAAGTTATCAAAAACCCCTTATAAATCGAAAAACTGATTTATATATTTATTTCAAATTCAATAACTTTTGCCAATTAATTATGTACGAGAGAATAATTTTTAACTGTCAATACTAAACACCAGATTAAATATTGATAAGTATAATCACTGTCTTACAACAGGGGTTAGGGATCACATAATAGCATAGACTGCCGGAATTAAAATCGTTCAAATCTCGCCTGAATAGATGTCACTAAAAACTTTTGTCATTTTATTCATTTTTTAGCCCAGTATGTCCTAAAATTTAATTATTTGTGGTTAATTTTAATTATATTAGTGGCTCAACTTTTGGACACATTAGTAAAATGAGTCATAAAAGTGAACTAAAACACAATATTTTGTTCTTATACATTGTGTAAGTTTTGTATACAAATGTAGCGATTATTGATACATTTATTTCTCTATTTAAAAACTAGTAAAACGAATGATTTTGATTTAACTAATTAATAGTGACATCTAAATTGTAAAAATAAAATGCTCGGATCCGGCAGTCTAAGCCAGACTCTGGAGCCCACATCCTCTGAACCCCTCCAATTCATCACTTCTCATTGAGCTGAATACATTAATATAGCTGTAGAAGAGGTGGGACCCAAGCGGAGGTGCCATTTTCTGTAACAAATTTTTGCAATATAAAATGAGATTTCAATTTAATTCAATTTTTAATCCGTTTTTAAAATATACCAACATTGATGAAATAATAAATTTTGATTCGATTTCATTGTGTTTATAGTCTGAATTTTTTTCAAAAAAATTTAATTCACAATTAAAATGTTGTAAACAAAATAATCTTATTGTAAATAAAGAAACGGCAAAAATTGCAGTAAATTTTTTTAATGTCGAATAAAAATCTCACACTGAATAACAACAAAATTAATATTCAATAGATACAAAATGTTTATTTATGCACAATTTCATACCTTAATACAAAATACTTTTCATTTAATATTTCAATTATACTGTAAAATGTCCAATAGACTTATGTGAAAATACGTAAATTTATTATATATATAATTAAATTAAATTTAAAAATGGTTTTAAATTATTATTATTAAAATCCGATTATTTTATTTATGTCATATTTGACTTATAAAGTAAAACATTTTAAGTTAATTAATTTTTAATTAAAGCAAAATTGCACTAAAGTCACTCATAATATTCAAAATCTAATGTATTAACAGTTACTTTTCGATTTTTACATTGAATATAATCTTCTATTATATTTATATCAATATTTAGTTGTTTTGGATAAATAGTGATTCTTCTAATGCTTAAACAATTATCGATAAATGATATGACATTATCAGTAGTGATACCATATTTAGCATTATTTACCACAAAATGTAAACCCATTTTCAAAATGCATAAAATTGGCATTTTTTCTAAGTTTTTCATTATATCAACTAAATATTGATAATTTTCATATAAACAGCTCAATCTGATATCAATAGACTTTAATTGCGGTAAATATAAATGAATATCTTTGAAATCACTTCCATCCGAATCATAGTAATCCAAACGCAAATATTTTAAGTGAACGCATTTTTTTAAAAATTCATAATTTTTGAATGGTTTAGATTCAAAACTGTTAAACTGTATAAATAATAATTGAATGGATTGAAAACAATTTTCAAATAAGTCTAATGGTGTAATACTTTTACAATGGATTTCTAATATTTTTAAATGTAAACACTTCGAACCAATCAGTTTTAATAATTGAAATGATTTTTGATCGGTGTAATGGTTAATAATAATTGAAAGATATTTAAGATTTTCAAATTTTGCCAAATTTTTCATTAAATCAATGTTTAAAGAGTTGTCAAACGAAACACAAAATGAGTTTAATTGGTGAGCAAATCGATCAGTAAATGTAATAAAACTTTGAATGTTCTCTTCACTAACTTTATATACACTAACACTTTCAATATTAGCGCACAAATCTTTATTCGTTACAATGTATGATTGAATACTATGAAAACCGTTTCTTCTATAAATACAATCCAATGATTTAAGTTTAGGACATAATTTTATTAATGTTGTGATTAAATCGTAATTATCATTAAACGAAAAATCATAGAAAGATTCCAAGTTTTGCAGACTATTTTTCGCAAATTCTTTCCAACAATTATGTGATATATTGGGAAACGTATACATACTTAAATGCTTTATATGTTTACAATTATTGGTTATTATATTAATTGTTTCATCGCATAACACAAATTGGCCATCAATTATAATATGATTAATATTTACACATTTATTTAAAATTTGATTCAATAAATGATTATTTATATTCTTTCCCCATCCATATGATCCATAGTTTGTGACCAACTCTTTAATTATTGAATTTTTATAAAGACGAATATATGTACGAACAAATAGTTTGCCATCACAAATATAGAGTTTAAATTGTTTATTGAATATTTTAGTATTGAATTGTTTATTAACGCATTGCAAACGAAAACAATCACTGATCGGTAAATAACTTAATATTAATTCACACAAATCATCACCAAATCTATCAAAACTATCTCTACTAAATTTTATTTGTGACCACATATTTTAAATTAATGTTAATAAATCTTAATAACTTTTAAAACACTTATTGTTCAAATTTCGAAAAATCAGTGATGATTGCTTCTATTATACGATAGCGTTCGAAATAATTTATAAAATTATTATTATTGTTCTCGATTTAGACCATTGCTATTAATACACATTATTTAAATTCGTTAGTAAATCGTTAGTAAATACTTGTCAAACAAGTTTGTGTTGGCATTTATATTGCCTTTCAAAACTTAACCCAAAATGCAGTCTATTTATAGATTTTAATCTTCTTTAATCTTTTGAATTTAAGAGAAAGAGAATTTTCACAAGAAATAACTTTATATGGCGTTTTTCTATGAATATTTTATATCTTATTCAAACAGAAAAGTTTTATCTGTTTTAAAATGAATGTGAAACAATAAAAGCAAAGTTTGTATTATGTTTATGACCGGAAATTTTGTTTTTAACCGAAAAGTTTTTCTTAGATTAATGACTATAATAATAAGCATTAATTGCTTTATAATAGCCAGTTTAAAAGTCAAATTTTTTAAACGAAATAAAAACGAATTTCTGGGTTTATAACCGAAAAAAGACATATTTTATAATAGAGAACGATTTTATTAAAATTCTATTAATTTATATGTTTTTTGAATAAATATTATGATATTAATGTATTTTTGGAAAATATAATTTCAAAAAAATTAAATAAAGTGCATGTTAAATATATATTATTGAATTTAAATCGGTTGTCATGACCAGAGTCTAGACTTTTTCGGAAATCCAACATTTTTATTATTGTATAAAACATTCGGAATTTAAATTATATGTATTAAAAAACATATTTCAAATAAAATTAAACTAATTTAATTCTCCGAAAACTCCAAAATAGTAGCAAAGGTAAAATTTCCGAATTTTTCCGAAAAGTTGCCTTAAATTAAAAATTGTCGTAACAAAATTGATGAGTTTTAATAGGGAAAGTAGTATGAGCTTTATAAGTGGGACAAAACTTTGAATTTTTGGTGACGAATTTGGATTGAAGATCTAATAAATCGAAAAAATTTAGATCTATTACAATTTTTTAGTATATTAGAAATTAAATATCAGTTATAAAGAGTCTTTCGAGTCAAGAGTTTATTTTAAAATTTTTATTAAATTAAATTTCTTCCTAAATCTCCGAAAAACTCAGAAAAAATGCCCGGAAAAAACCAAATTAATTATATTTTTGGTCCGATATTACCACCGAAATTTTGATGTTTTAGTTCCGAAAAAGTCTAGACTCTCGTCAAGACCAGTATTATGTTGGCTGTTATAGCAACCACCAGCCACTTGTTATATTTAAATTACATATTTTTTGTGATCTTCTTTATCGGTTATAATAAAAACAAGTAAGAGTATGAACATACACAATGAGCTCACTTTGATATTATAAATACAGTATTACAATAAATTTTTTACAATATAAATATACTTACGAAAACTAAAAATATTTTGTTAATAGATAATAAAAGTCTTTATAACATTGTTATATTACATTGTTAAAACATTAAAAAATTCCACACTTCCGGTTTATGATAATGTTTAATACTTAGAAATTAATAGATATGTTTGGCAATTAAGCCTGTCACAGAAATAAACCGCTCGGATCGATTTGCCCAATTTTTCCCATACACAACCATACAATAGTGGACTAGAAGAATACAAAAGTTTAAAACATGCCCCATATACCGGTGACCACTAAATTGGTCACAAAAAAAATCCGCTCGTATCGATTTGCCCAATTTTGTCCACACAGAGCCATACAATAGTGGACTACAAGAATACAAAAGTATCAAACATGTCCCATATACCGGTGTCCACAAAATCGGTCACGGAAAAAAACCGCTCGTATCGATTTGCCCAATTTTTCCCACACAGAGCCATTCTATAGTGGACTACAAGAATACAAAAGTTTCAAACATGTCCCATATACCGTTGACCACTAAATTGGTCACAGAAAAAAACCGCTCTTATCGATTTGCCCAATTTTTTCCACACATAGCCATACAATAGTGGACTACAAGAATACAAAACTATCAAACATGTTTCATATACCAGTGACCACAAAATCGGTCACGGAAAAAACCGCTATTTGAAATTTTTTTATTTTTCACTAAAAAACTTACACTTTAGATTGAACTTCTATAAACTGGAAAATTTTTTAATTTCAAATTATACTTTTTCTATAAATTTTTAACGATAATTTTTCCAACAATTAAATTTTTAAATAATTTTTTTACGATTTCATATATTTTTAAATTTTGATTATAATAATTTTTTTCAACAATGATTTTTTACAAAACTTTTTGCAACAATGTATTTTTAAAAGATTTTAACTATGATATTTTTAGCTTTAATAATTTTTTTCAACAATGATTTTTTTGAAAATAGGAGTCTTTTTTATCGATAGGAGTCTTTTTTTGAAAAAATTCCCTTTATTAACATAAAGAAAAAATCCCTTAATTAATATAAAGGCCGGTCTACATACGGACAAACGGACAGACGGACATCCCAAATCTAATAGCTCCTTGAATCGGTTGTCATCACAAGACTTAATGACAATACATGTACAAAATTATAAAAATCGGCGGTTATAGCCGGTCTTATAAAAAATTTTAAATTTATTTGTACGATTTCTTTTCGAAATCTTTGAATTTATAAGAAATTAATTATTAAAACATTATTTGAATTTGCTTAAAATAATTTTCAAATTGTGACTTTTATTTAGTGAGAATATTCAATGATCTATTTTCATCTGTTATTTTCAAATGGAAGCTTTTATTAAGTCGAACAAAAACAAGTGATACAAAATAATTAAAATTTTATCCCAAAATTAATGCTATGAATAAAAATTATGTAATTTTTAAGCTAAATTGAAGTCAAAAGTTGTATTATTCCGGTATTTATCGGTATTAATCTAAACTTCACCGATAAATAATTTTTATAACAGCAATCATTACGGGTCTTCGTTTGTCTTATAACCGGTAAAGAAGATCACTACATAAATACAATTAATACTTTTATCCTAAAATAACAATTTTATTTATTAATTGAATTATATATAAAAATCTTAATTTTATATTATTGTATTGAATGATTTATCTCATTTTTCTTAACTATAAGACTTTATTATTTTAAAATATTTAGATTTTGGAATAAATAAAATTACCTTTAAATATAATTCAATTTATATTTGTTCTTTATTAACCAAATTAAACATATATTTTAATTAAAGCAAACTTTGCTATTATTAATTGTTTCTCATTCATTTGAAAATAAATTACAATTTTGACCTAAAAAACTATATGAGATCAACAGAAACGATATAAATTTATTGTATAAAGTTATTTCCAGTGAAACTTTTTCGGATTATTGCAGATTAAAATTTAAAAGAAGACTGCATTTTTAGAGTTAATCTATTTTATAGTAAGGATAAATGCAAACATTGAGTTATTTGACCAGTATTTACTAACGACAACTTCAACACTGTATTTATTAATAGGGATGTGTAAATCATGAAAAATATGCTGATAAACTTTTTCAAACATTTATAGGCTATTGTTTAATGCATTTTATTTAATATAAAAATCATTGCAGTTTTTTTATTTGAAGTTCAACATTGTGATATGGGCTTAAACCCTTAATGTACGAAAACGTAACATACGTTACGAAATTGTTTAAAGTTTTCAAACTAATAGTTTGATATTTTGTTTGATAACGATTTTGTATTTAGTGATTATTAGTCACTTACGTGTATGTTTAGCTACCGTTAAGTCGCAATAAATAAATGTTTTATTAAGAAAATGTTTTGTTTTATTTATCGTAATTATTTATAAAATATATACAATGTTAGTGTTATTTAATTATATTTTATATTTTGATAAATGATTGGATCTTTTAATCTCATACTAACTGTTATCGGTTTAACCGATAGTACATCACTAGAAGTGATAATAATCGAAGTGGGCGTATAACGCGTGTCGACTATTGGTTTGGGACCGGAAGTGTAGCGTCGGCTGAGCTAAACCCTTAACGCGTTAGATTCGGTGTCTTTGGCCGGATATCGGGTTTGGCGCGTATTAATTGTATAAAAATTTAATGAGATTTATTATTATTTTAAAATAAATGT
Source organism: Phthiracarus crinitus (assembly GCA_034698025.1). Lineage (NCBI taxonomy): Eukaryota > Metazoa > Arthropoda > Arachnida > Sarcoptiformes > Phthiracaridae > Phthiracarus > Phthiracarus crinitus. The sequence goes on along the minus strand of JAQGAW010002202.1, from coordinate 4,112 downwards.
TCATTAACAAAGTATAGTAAAGATAGTTTTTATAGATTTGTGTGAAATAATATTAATTTATTTACCGATTAGTGATTGTTTTCGATTGCAATGCGTTAACAAACAATTCAATCATTTAATAATCAATGAACATTATAAACTCTATATATGTAATGGTAAACAATAGTTTATTGCAAATAAAAATTAGTTTGAATTATGTTCAAGTTTTATCAATCACTAAATTTTTTCAAGAAAATTAGTTTACTAAAAAATATAAAGTTTATTTTTAAGTTTGAATAACTAATAGACAAAACTAGGTATATTTTTGATTTGATAGATTAGTATTGCTGGGTTTTGTCGGCAAAATAAAAGGTTAGGTCGCAAGAATTTTTAAAATTAATATTAGCATTGGGTCGCAACAAAAATTTGTCTATTATTCTATTAAAATATATTTAATTATTTAAAATCCAGATTTTTGCATTTTATAGCAATTAAACATTGAGATTCTACATGACTCTTATTTACATTGTTTTGGCACGAATATTCTAAATATTGAGAAATTATGTGCAAATTAATTCAAGCTTTTCGTAGACTAATAAATATGGATGACCAATCGTTTTTAGGTAATATTGCGAAAGTTTTTAAATAAAATAATTTTGTACGTAATTAATTGAATCGGGCCGGGCTTTTGACTTTAAGAAATAACCGGACTTAGACCTGGCAAAAATTTAAACATTCGGGCTTCTGAAGGGCTCGGGCCTGAAAATTTTAACTGTTTACTTCATGGGCCTGAAAAATTTAACGATTTACTACGCTAATATAACCTTTACTCCGAGTATAATACTGTAACAGTTCTTAATAGGTTAAACAATTTATTTGAATATCAATCAAAATCAATAATCAATATATTAATCAATTATAATTATTATACGATTAGTCAATTATAATGACGTCAATACATTTCAAATGCAGTCATATATGCATTTGATTTTAGCTCTAATATGTAATTATTGTTAATCTCTACTCACCATAGTTACACAAGGGGGTGCTAGCCCAGGGTTGACCCACCCTTGAAAATTCGAAAATCCGACCACCCCTACCCACATTTGATAAATTCAAGGACGAAAAAAATTGAAAATTTTGAAAATTTTTTGGTCAAACGTTAGAAAATTGAGCATCAACACCGATGAGTTATTGTAACCCCTTTAAATTTTAGCATTGGGTCGCAACAAAAATTTTTCGAGGGGCGTGGTTTAGGCTTCTGACTAAAAAAAAATTTGAAAAAAATTTTTTTTGAAAATAATTTTGGTCCGAAGGGCAAAAAAAATGGCGTTTAAATACGATGAGTTTTTATACTGTACAAATGATCGCAGTTTTTCAAAATTTTAAATGTTAACAGTGTTTTAAAAGTTATTGTGATTTATTATTAAATATAGAGATGTGTTCATTAGTAAAATATCGTAGAGATAGTGTTGATAGATTAGGTGATGATTTGTGTGAATTAATATTACATTATTTATCAATTAGTGATTGCTTTCTATTGCAATGCGTTAACAAACAATTCAATACCAATATATTTAATAAACAATATAAACTCACATTATGGGATGGCATACCACATAACAGTTTAAATATTGGCGATTATGAAAATTCAATGATAAATGAATTGCTATATAACTATAGTTTAATGGGATATGCATTGAATATAAAAAATAATTTATTAAATAATGTGTCAATTAAATGTGTGAATATTAATCGTATTATAATTGATTGCAAATATATGTCATTTGATGAAACGCTTAGTATAATTGGCAATAACTGTAAACATATAAACCATTTAACTATCTATAAGTTTCCCAAAATATCAATGAACTGTTGGAAACAATTTGCTGGAAAATGTCTACAAAACTTGGAAACTCTTTCAAATTATGACTCGATATATGATTCAAATGAAATTACGACATTAATAAAATTAAATCCAAAACTTAAATCGTTGTTTTATAGATGGGTTGAAATCGAAGAAAATATAGAATTGAGCGCAAAAATTGAAAGTTTTGGTCGTTATATAGTTTTGAACGAAACTATTTCTAGTTTTATAGTATTCATGAATCTTTTTTGCGCAACAGTTAAAATCTTTAAGTGTTTGGTTTATTTGCACCAAAAATATTGATTTAATAAAAAATATGGCAAAGTTTGAAAATCTTCAATATTTAAGTATTTGGTCCCAGACTTTCAATGATTTCGAATTATTAACAATGATTGGTTCGAAGTGTTTACGTTTAAAAGTTTTAGAGATTAGTTGGGGATATATCCATCCATTTGACATGTCTATATTTGATAATTGCTTTCAATCGATTCAAAAATTAATTATAAGGTTTAGTTTTAAATATGAGCACTCAATCAATAACTATAATTTTTTAAAGAAATGCGTTCAATTAAAATATTTAAGTTTGTATTATTTGTGTAACAATGAAATGACTAACGATGATGTGATATCATTTATAGATAATAGCTTTAGCATTAGAAAAATTACTATTTATCCAAAACAAGAAATTATTGATTTAAAAATAATTGATGAGTATATTGAATGTAAAAATCGCAAAATAGCTGTTAACACATTTAATTGTTACATTCGTCATATTTTTCCTGAAAATAAAATGTATCTTTAAATGTTTTGTGTGAATTGTCATCAAAATTAATCTATTATTATCAAACTTAATTCATAAAATAGTAGTAAGTTTCAGTTTGGAATCTCACTTATAACTAAAGGGCTGATTTTCCTGGAAAATCCCGTCTTTTTTCTTTGATTGAAAGAACGGGAGATTAATATATAAACTTCTATGAAGTTTGAATAATTAATTAAAAGTAGTTTAATTTTCCCGCTTTTTCCCGTATTTAACATTTTATAGAAATAATCACGGATATGCACAAATATTCAAAAAGTTCCCGTTTCCTCTATATTTAGCAACAAATTTATAAGTAAATGAACATATAGGTTTCTAATAGTCTTAAAAATTGTATAAAAGTATGAAATTAGTACATGAATTATTAAGCTTCTTAGAAAATAACTCCAAAACTATAACATTTTATATAGTGAATACATTTTTCAGAAATTTCGTTAATTTGATAAATAATTTGTTCATGAAATGTAGAAATATTTTTTTAAAAATATACGATTATGCCAAAATATTAATTTTAAAATGTTACGGTGGATAATATAAAATTCAAAAAAAAAATTTCCCAGAACCATTTCAGTTTTTAAAACATATTTCCCTCCCGTTGTCATCACTTTTTAGTCCTGGAAAATCCGCCCTTTACTTATAAGATATCATTATAAGACTTACCATATGTCCATTTTTGGATTGGATTTTCCGGTTTCATCTGTCAATGTCTAGTGAAAGGTTAGAAAGTACGTAGAAATGTCGATTTTTCAAATTTATAAATATTTATCGAAATATAATTTTTAAAGAATTTTGTACTTTAAAAATGATAATTTTTGTGAACACCCTTTATTTGATATAAATTTACGCTTAAATCCTATATGTTTTTGAAGATGGATATAATTATTAACAAGAATAAACATTCATAATGAGCTCATATTGTGTTATATTCTAAGTAAACTTAATATTATAGTCAATTTTTGTGTGTTAAATATATATGGCATTTAATTTATTTATTATATTGTTTCACAACCATAATTTTGTTTTCAAGCAATTTATAATTTTACTAAATATTATTTAAACGAAAATATTTTATTGTCTTTATTTTATTGATGTAATTAGCACTTCAAAGAGTGTATTGAGACTTTTTATTCAGTTGTATTTTATCATTCGTCGAGTTAACCTCATACAAAATGTTGATAGCGGACACTCATTAAATCTATTAAATGCATTTTTCTTGTATTAGATTCTGTGTCGCTTATAATTACCCGAATTAATATAACCAATGTTATTTTCCGCTGAACATTTAAAGTTTTTAGCTCACTTTAACTAAAGGAGCTATTGGATTTGGGATGTCTGTCCGTCTGTCCGTCTGTCTGTCCGTCTGTGGACCGGGCTCTATATTTATTAAGGGATTTTTTCTCTATGTTTATTAAGGGATTTTTTTAAAAACTAGACTCCTATCAACAAAAA
>JAQGAW010002201.1:0-15906 GCA_034698025.1 Phthiracarus crinitus | reverse complement strand
AAATTAAAATTAAAATAATAATCGAAATTAAAATGTAATAGAAATTAACATTAATTTAAAAATTGAAATTAAAATGTTATTGAAATTAAAATTTTTGTTAAAATCGGAATGGAAATGGAATTGAAATTATAAAAGTCATATGGAAACAACACTACTCAGAAGTTACATAAATAATATTGTTTTCATATGATATGTTTACAATAAACTATCAGAAAGTAAGCTCTTTGTGATTGTTTTGTGAATAGATTCTAATAATTTAAATACAAATCACGAAATGTGAAAAAAAATTAAACCAGTAATTATTGAAATTTTAAAGCAAAAAATCAAAACTGAAAATTTTAATTATAAATATTATTTAATATAAAAGTCTATTTGGCCATTATTAACGTTTTCCCGATTAAAAATATTTATCTTTTATTGTTAGAAATTAAAACTCCTTTTCATCAAATAAAGTTTACTGTTTTAAATTGCTTTTTGCTCTTAAAGTTCTTTGCATTTTGAATAAATTTAATTCTATTAAATCAAAGTAAATCCACACATAACCTTATTTTTCATTTGATATGTTAAAACATGTTAATCCTGTGGTTCAAGATTGTGATTGTTATAAGCAAATGTAAATTAGAATGACTACGTTCATTCAACATATTTCGACAAGAGAAACATGCAAAGGCATAGACTCACATGAACACAGGTTATGACTGCGACTTATACCACAAGGTTTATAGCAGAAGAGATCAACATAATTAGAATTTTATAAAATGTTTTTTTATGTAATGAAATTCCATGTCACAGTTTTTGTATTGAGTTAAGTGACGAACGTATACACCGGTTTGCGCATAAATAACATTTTGTTTGGCGCAAAATTAGTGTTTACCTTTTTCAACTATTATTTAAATTATTATTTAAAATTGATATTTATGCAAACTAAAATATTCTGAAATAGTATTTTAATAATTTTGCTAAATATTATAACAAAGGCACAGATTAACTTGAGACAAAGAGCGCACATTGTTTGGTGTTTAGCTCAGAGTTTCATAACATGATATGCTAAAGAAGTTAATTGCGTACAAAATACTGTTAGTATTATCGTTAAATAATATTTACAAGATGGCTCTTTTGAGGAGAGACAAAGAATGAGAAAGCGAAAATTCGACCGAAGAAGAGGATCAATTAATAATTCAAGTCCCTCTTCTTTACAAATTTGAAACTATCGAGGTTTTTATTACATAATTATAATAAGATCTTAATATTAAATTAAATAAATTCATTAGAACGGTAAACAACAGACTTTTAGGTTACAATCTAGGGTTATCGTTGACGAATACGATTATTTCAATTTTTTATTTCAGAAAATGTATTAAAATCAAGAATAGAAACTATAAGACCAAGTTTAACCGCTGCCGCATGCAAAAAACGTTTAGAAAATGCAGAAGAAAATGTATTATTTGAATCTCATACATGGGTCCGAACAAAATTTATTGACGAATATAGTGTGGAAACTGGTCCAAATGGTAAATGTAGAGTTCGCAGGCCATCCAACACTCGCTATAATCAAGAAAATATTCAACAAATTTAAAATTCTGGTCAAGCGTTATGTGTTGTGCATGTTTGAATAAATCAGGAATTGGTCCTATTATTAGATCAGATGGAAGTTTTAATTCTACTAAATATATTGATTATTTAGTTCCATTTGCTGACAAGTTATTTCCGGACTCCGACTACTATATACATCATGATAATAGTCGAATTCATACAACCTTCCATATAATAGGTTATATAATTATACGGTAAGTGGCTGTAGGTTTACCTCTAAAGTCTACGATTAATTGAAATTTTTATATTAGTTTCGGTATTGACAGAGTTATTAGTCATCCTCCGAACTGTCCTGATTGAAACCCATTAGAAAATCTATTTGTTTTGCTCAAATCAAAACTAAAGAAGAAAAGAATGTATTTAGAAAAAAAAAAGATTTATTCGAAGAAATTAAATCTTTATGGGAAGAACTGGACACAGATTTGTCATCCCTAAGTTCTTTATCCGAATCCATGCCTAAACGCTATCAAGGAGTCATAAAAAACAACGGATTTCATACACAATAATAATATAAATTTTATATCATTATATTTTATTTTTATTATGAGTTTTAAAATTATTTTCAAACCATTCCATTTTAAAATTTTTCTCAATAATTTGAGTAAAAATAAAAGTTATAAATTTGATACACAATGAAATTATATGAATACGTTTCGAGACATGCATCCGCTATCACTTCATTCAGTTCATACATATGGATTGCGGTCGCAAAGGATTATAAGTGTTTTAAACACAGTGTTTAAGCATCGTTTATACTAAAATTTATTCGAATGGTCTTAATTAATGTATTTAAAATTGTGCTTTTACTGAAAAAATTGTTTTGTATGATACGATAAATATAAATCTTAAGAAAAAATCATGTATGAAACGGATAATGATTTTATTATTTTTCTAATATATATTTCAAACAGATTTACCGTAACTATTCAAAAGTAAAAATATTTATAATAATATCAGATATGTCTACTTTCTATTTATGAAACATAATACTGTTTGAATTTTTTTCTAATTTCACAAAACTCCATTCACTATCCGATTCCTCCCATCCCTATACCAGAGCCCACACGTACCAAAACAACCCAATTTATTTCATAATACATCTGAGTTTTCCTTAGGAGAACCCACCAAATTGATCCTTATCTTTAAGTTGAATCCATTTATATAGGAGTCGAGACAGACAACTAGACAAATTTTGAGAATTTATTTATATATGATTTTTCGATAACTCGAATGTTTAATTAAATTGTAATTACTTTTGGTTTTGGGTAATTCATAGCTTTTTAAACGGTATTATCCAAATCTCAAGTTTTCTATACATTCAAACTCATATTATATTTGGACATTTGAATTGTATTATTTAAGTTTAAGAAATTTCAATATATTTTGTTTTGTTTTATTTCATTCTCACAATAATTAAGCAAATTTAATTTTATTCGTTGGTAACGTAGAACTAAAATAATTTGATATTAAAAAAGGATGTCATCTCATTTAAGACTGATTCTATTAAATAGTTTAACACTTAATTTGTTATTTCCTCAAAATGTTTACAGCAAATAAATGTTATAAAATTAAGTAAATATAAGTGATGTTCAATGACAGATACATTGAGGAAATAAATAGTGAACAGCGAACAGTGGCAGCAATTGTCAAATGAGATAAACAGTCGAATCAATCTTTTAATTGAAAACAATGTTTTGGAATCCTTAATATCCTTAATATATATAATAATAAAAACGTTTAAATTCAGAATTAGGTTTTGTTTGCCGAGAGAATAACTACTTAACTAATAATCTTTCGATGAGAAAAGAAAATATGAAAATGTTATTTAATGTTTTTTTTAAATCAAAACTATTTTCTATTATATGTTTAACGTTAATTACGGTGAATATTAGTGATGCGAATCAAGCGATCGAAAAACGCGTTTTGGATTCATTGTTAAATTCTTACGATTCGCGTATTCGACCGAATGGTCACAATTATAGCGGAAGTCTATATCCGCCATGCGTTGACACAATCAATCTATTGATTCGAAATATCTTTAAAATAGACGAAAACTCGATGGAAATGTCTGTACAGTTGACATTCAGACAGCAATGGAATGACGATCGACTCAGATTCGATGACCACAGAGGATCTATGCGTTACATAGAAGTACGTAATTCAAGCCACATATGGAAACCGGACGTATTTTTCTCAAACGAAAAGCGCGCACACTTTCACGATCTGTTAACGCCTAATATCTTGTTCCGAATATATCCAAATGGAGATATTTTATACTCGACGAGAGTGTCGCTCACCACTACATGTCCAATGGATTTAAAGAAATTTCCGTTTGCCGAACAAAAGTGTGAAATACTATTCGCGAGTTATGGCTACACTACCGATCAGTTGGTATTGCACTGGAAAGACGATAAACCCATTCAAGTAAAGTCAAACGTTAATGTTCCGCACTATAAGTTATACAAAAACGCCACAACTTCTTGCAACGCGCAAACAAATACTGGAGATTACAGTTGCCTGAAATTAGAGCTCTATTTTAAACCGGAATCCAGTTATTATTTGACACGATTTTATATTCCATGCGCGATGTTTGTGATACTTTCGTGGTTACCGCTGTGGTTGGATCCGAAAAATGGTATTCAAACGCGATTATTGCTCGGAGTTATCGTTTTGGTTTCGTCCGCAATCATCGTAAGCCAAATGAATATGTATTTACCGAAAGTATCGTACATTCAAGCGATTGATGTGTGGACCGGTTGTTGTTTGAGTTTTATATTTCTCACTTTAATTCAGAATTTGATTATCATTTTATTGTCTGGTAATTCCGATTCTTTAGTTAACCGATTATTTTCGATTACGAAAAATAAAAGAAGTAGTGGTAAGGCTTCTCAATATCCCAAACATGTTGTTTTGAATCCTTTATTAAACTCTGAAGACAATGAACAAACCAGCGAAAAGAAAATATCTAATAATGTTACAAAAAACAAGGAATCGTCGACTTTAATCAGTTTAATTGACTTGATATCCAGAATACTTTTCCCAATTATGTTTGCTTTATTTACAATTATTTATTTTTTGATTTATTAATGATCCAGAATTGAGTGTCATTATTAAAAAATCATAAGCTTGAGCTCATACGGCTTCCAATAGTCTATATAAATATATCTTATGAGTTAAAATACTATATATTATATAAATAAATTAATTTTTATTTCATATCTTAATAAATTTTTTAAGTGTGTTTTTCGAATCGGAAACAATCAAATCGTATATCTTTATACTGTAAATAAGTTTACAATGTTTTTAAAATCGCCAATAAAATAATAAAAAGAGATAAAATTAGAAAATGTCTATATTTATTTATAGATCTGCATTAAAGATGCAGATTAAATTATTTATTTAAACAATTCAAAACACTTCTTTAAGTTTAAAAAAAGTTCCCTTTAATGTTATCAACAAAGACCGGATTTTCGCATAAAAGAATATAAAATCATAAAAAACATATTTTGTAGCTTTTTGCGAGAAAAGATTATGCGAATATTCTATTCCATATTTCTAGTTTAAGCGAATTAATAAAGCATATTTAGTAGTTTTTTAAAAAGAATTTAACATTTAAAAAATTGTTTAAAATTTTAATAATAAAACGGTTAAATTTTATTGCATTTGTATCGTTAAATTTAAAATAATTAAAAACAATAGTTATAGTTTGATAATGTTTGATAAAGTTTGATAATTTTCAAGAATATTTAATAATTATTTAAGAATATAAGAATTTTTGAGAATATTTAGAACTTTTTATGAGAATTAATTTAAGAATATTTTGAGTATTTTTTGTGAAAATTTATTCGCATATTTTGAAAATTTTTGAGAATAAAAATCCGGTGTTTAGTTATCAATAATAAATTCAATTTACAGTAATATGCAGTAATATTACGCCAATTTGTGAAATTTTTATACTGTTCGAGAGATTATGCTTAAAAGTTTCATAATTATATATCAAGATATAGAAAGGATTCTACACTTATTGTTTAGAAGTTAAAATTAAGATAAGTTAAAAAAAAGTTTGTTATAAACTTGCGATTCTAAGATTAAACCAAACATGAATCTATGAAAACAATGAAAAACTTCTATAATTGTTGTGAAATAATTAAACGATTGACGAGCAATGATAAAATATTTTCCGAGACCGGTTTTATATTATGGCGAAGTGTTGTAATAACGTACGTATAATTTAATGAGTATTTAATTTCAACATTTAGACTTAACTCGTAAGCGAGCGCTATCTTAGCGAGTGTTCGCTGCATGTGTGTGTGTTTTGGGGCAAACGTTCATTTCATTCTTAAGGAAGTGTTAACACTGACACAAATTATATCTTACGCTCTGCTGATTGTATTCAAATGCGATTAAATTTTATTTAATAAATAGACACTTTGAACAAAAAATTGTTATTTTATTAGTTAAATAAGTAATTAAATAACAAAATAATGGCTAATCAAACTGATAAAACAAGTAATAATATAGAGATTAATGGTTGGCCCGTTTGGTATGACAAGCAAGGAACGGGTAAAAAGGTTTTACTTCTTATTCCGGGAGCTATTGGTAAGCAATTTAAAAACTATTTTTACGTCAATTTTATTTTCTATTTTCTTAAATAATATTGATTATATAATATTGAAGGCCTTGAAAAAGCAAAATTTGGCCTTAACATCATTGTAATATGATTTTGCAGATAATTTTATAAATTGGATGTTTAATTTAGCATTATATTTATCAATTAAGCATTACGTTTCAATAAGATATCGTTAATTTAATTTTAAGAATTTTTTAAAAAACTTGTGAAAAAAATAGTAGAAATTAATGCAAATTACAACTAAAAAGTTAAATATTTATTTTAAACTATAAACAGTATAAATAAAACCATTAACAATATACTAATATACTTTAACAATAATATGTTAGGCACTGGCGAAACAGACTTTAAGCCTCAACTTGAGGGACCAAATGCGTTCGATCCAAATAAATATACTATCATAACGATAGAACTTCCAGGTTGGGGTCGTTCCAGACCACCAAAGAGACTTTATGACGCAAATGTTTATCTAAATGATGCCGATTCCGCTATTAAATTAATGGCGGTATAAGAAAATTCCCAACAAATTGATTTAAAGATTTTAGTAACAATTTGATTGATTGATTAGACATTAGGCTTTAGCAGTTACACAGTAATTGGATGGTCAGACGGCGCTAAAGTGGCAGCGCTTATGGCTATTAAATCTCCAGCAAAAATCAATAACTTGGTATTAATCGCGTTATTTATTGAGGCGAATAAAAGAACATTAATGCCAACACTGTCCACAAGAAACACTAAACTATGGGCTCCGCAAGTTTATAACAATTATTTGCCCGTTTATGGCGAAACAACTTTACAGCATTTGTGGGACGACTATATCAACTTTTGCGCTGATTTTATTCGTCAATTTCCCGGTGGATATTGGACTAATGACTTACCAAAAATTCGATGCCCGGTTTTATTAATACATGGAGATCAGGTTAGAATAGTAGTATAAACTAGAGCTCAACCAAAATCAATGAGGATATCATTAAATTAAAACATTTGTCGTTTAAATTAATTAGGTTTTAGTTCAGACTCACGAGAATACCATTACCTTTAAAACTTATGTAATGACAATCCGTTAGATTCTAAATGAATTTTTTAGCTAACATTCTCAGAGATAATGATTTTATATCTTTAACAACGTTTGTCCATATATCTGTAGTTTTAAATTAATAAAGGGAATTTTTTTATTGGGTTAAACAATAATATATTTGTCAAAAGTTTTCATTAATCTATTAGAAAGTGAACTCTTGGTAAAAGTATTTTAATTGTTTATTTATAGGATCCAATAGTTTGTTTGGATCACCCGCTTATAGTGAACAAACAAATACCGGATTGTCGTTTGCATCGATTTGCGAAGGGTTCGCACAATGCTCATCAAGCATTTCCAGCTGAATTTAAAAAACTAGTTGAAGATTTCTTTAATGATTGCGACGATTATTAATTTTAAGATGATTTGAATTTGAAAAATATTATCTTCAGAATAATAAAATTTCACGTGATATTCGTATTAACCTCAACTTATTTATGCATCTAATTATTAAATTCCCCAAAAAACCATTATGTTTTATAACTATAGTTAATTTAACACTTTATCAAGGATAACAACTCACTAAAGGAAAGTACAGTATATAAGGAAAACTTGAATTTTCATTTATATTAGCTTTTTTTTGTTGCTTTTGACTCGTAACATACAAACCGTAATAAGTTTAGTATAAATTAAGCGTAAACGTATTACACTTCGTATAACAAATCCTATTTACTGTATAATTAGGATTTCGATTAACTATTTTAAATATAACGATCAAATGATTTTTTATGAATTGTTAACTAAAATTTTAATAAAGTTAATATATAAATATATAAATAAATTTCAAATAATTTACTTATAATTAGTTTTATATTTAAAATGACAAGCAATAAATTTCAATATAAACAATGGTCGGTTTGGTACGAAAAGTTTGGTTGCGGTCCAACGCCTGTCTTACTGATTGCTGGAGCAATTGGTAATTAATTAATTTAGAATATTAAGCATAATTCTCTATATCATACCCAATTTAAATTTAAATATTTATTTTACTATTATTATCTTTTTCAAATTTATTTTCAGAAATATAAAAAAATGCTACTTTCAATATAAAAACCATGTATAAATACATAAAATTTTTAAAACTATTTATTAGGCACAGGTCGTACTGACTTTTCGGCTCAATTATTTGGCGAAAATGCTCTTAATATGGAGAAATACACATTAATAGCAGTGGAACTTCCAGGATGGGGTCGTTCAACACCTCCAATACGAGAATATGGCAGTAATGTGTTTAATATGGACGCAGAATGTTGTGTTCAATTAATGCAGGTTTCAAATACGTTCCTTATTTTCCTTATAAATATACTAATTTGAAAGAGTATTTTAATTTTTTAACTCCAAGAGATAACTGTGTTCGGATTAATTTTAAAGTTAAAGATACCGGTACAACGTTAAGCTAAAGTCATGGTATTTTTTACTAATGACTGCTATATTTATAAATTTTAAAAAATTTACATAAATTAAAAATTAAATACTTCCAAGTTTAACGCATTAAGTTAAAGCATAACGGAAAATATAAAAAATTATAAGTTGCAATCAAATTAATTAAAATTGTGACAAATATTAAATTATTTTTGAATTACTATTTTAATTAAGGAAAGTAAATACCGTTATAATTAAAAATATAAGTAAAATAAAAATTTATTTGTATTGCTCCAAATTATCTCAAAAGAAATAATTATCTATTTAGTCAATAGGTTACGATAAATTTTCGGTGATTGGATGGTCTGATGGCGCAAAAGTTGCGTTAGTAATGGCCGTTAATCATCCAAAACAGATTAACGCAGCAATACTTTGCGCAGTTATCACACACTATTCAAAAATTGGAGTAAAAAATATTCTGTCGACAAAAAATATCGATAATTGGGATGAGGTTTTGATTAATAATTATTATCAAGTTTATAAGAACAAACAAGAGATACAGGATTTATGGTCAAGACATATGAGATTTATAGCAAATGGTGAAACATATTTTCCAAATGGTATATGCAATAATAAATATAACACATGCATGTGTCCTGTTTTGATTCTACACGGAGATAAGGTAAGCAAATAATAATTTTTAATATTTAAATCAAGCCATTACGGTATGAAGTATAATGAATATCTTTATATCATAATCATAATAATTGATATTAAGAAATGATCACACTTTTAGGACCCACTATGCGAAATCGCGCAATCATTACATGTGCAGGAAAATGTTTACGAGTCACATCTGCATCGATTTCCAAAAGCATCACATAATTTTCATCAAAAAAATCCCAAAGAATTTAAAACTATAGTTGAAAATTTTCTCAATACTCTTGACGATTAGAAATATACATAACGTTAATAAAAAAATAATAATCCGTATAAACCTTGCATTAAACAGTAAGTGAATTAAATAAATACTAATTTATTCAAAAATATGATTAATTTGATATACCGTAAAGTAGATTAATTAGATTAATCCATTTGAATTAGCTTTTAAAATATTTTCAATAATTTAATATAAAATTTGATTGAAATACCGTTAAAATTAAACAAGTTGTCGATGCAATAGTTTTAGCTGATCATATGTCACATCAAACGATACTTTCTTTGGTTTGGTTGATGGTATTGTCAAGACAGCAGCCAATTGAGATTTATTTTTTGTTAAGTACTAAAAAAAGATATTATTTGAATAAAATTAAATTTTTAGACGTAATTAGCAAAAAATATACTTTAGAAATATAAGGCAACGGAAACGAAGTGAAATGTGAATTTATGTGATAACCATCATTCCACTGTTTGATGAAATCATTAGCGTCGCGTTCAAGTTTTTCGTATCGAACTATAAAATCCAAACGAGAAAGTACTTCATTCTCCATTTGTTTTTTGATGGGTTTTTTAAAATCCCAAATCGTCTCATTAATCATCGCGATTCGAATATCGTTTTGTAAATCATTCAATTGTTTCGTTAAACTCATCAATTTTTCTTGTTTCGGATCTATTTCTGTCTCTTTTCCCTGAGCTCTTAATAACCAAATCGGTTTACGATCAGAAATTTTTAAAGATGTTTTTTGTTGATTATTTCTTTCGGCTATTTTTACTCTTAAATACCAATTTTGATCCGAAACTCTTTTAAGAGCAGAACGCAAATCAGTAATTTGTGACACAAGAATTTCTTCGTTAACAGTACCGGTTGGACCAGTCGTGGAGCGCATAATATTGTCTATGAGATGCATTTTCGATAAATTCTTCAATTTTTCTTTGGTGTTTCGCTGATCGAGATAGAGGTCATTAATTTCTTGGTTATATTTGTTAAGCGTTTTTTCGAAATCATTTTCCTTCTTTTTGAATTCGGTCTGGAAATGATCCAATTCATTCTGCAACTTAACAACTCTTTCGTCCGCGTCTTTACTAGATGTTAGTAATTTTTTCTCAGCCAAATCTCTTCTTATTTGCATTTCGCTGGTTTCATCAATTTTGGCCTTAATTGCGCGCTTTAATTCACTGATTTCCGATTCTCTGTGATCCAATTTAAGCTTCAATGTATCGATCTCTTCGATCTGCGCTTTCCATAGCTTAGCTCTGGCGTCAATCGGGTTCGTAAGTTCGCACACTTCCACTCTATTGTTGTCATCGTAATCACCTGAATAATAAGGCATTAATTAAAAGAAAAAATACATACGGCATAAACCATCATAAATATATAAAATGTGAATACCTTGTTGTAATCCAGTAGATATTTGACAGCAAATAGTCATAACTGATTGAAGCGAGTCATTCAAAAATTTCAAGCCTCCAACTTCAGTGGATGACTGTTCCAATTGTTTCGAATCAAATTGTTTTCTAACTTTTAGAGCATTATTTCGAACCACTTTAAGCGCATTCGCAACTCTATTCATAATAGCAATACAGTCACATATTTCATTTTCTGCCGACTCATCCAATTTTAATTTAGTATCGCTGACCAGTCGTCGCTTAATTTTTTTACAAAACTGGTCGATATCGTCAACGAGTGTCGATATATCATCGAGCACTTGGCTATCAGTGCATAAATGACCCAAAATAATAATATCGAAATGAGTTGCGTCGCTCGCACTTTTCATAAGTGTCACGAAATCGTTTAATAGTTTGCTGTGATCGTAGCATCTATTGTCTGCTAAATGAATATTATATAGAGATTGAAAATAGTTCAGTGATTTCTCCAACGGATCGATTAATACTGTTTCGTCTAATTTATCATTTTTTAGCAAATCTATGAAATAATCGATTGTCCGCTCGTGAACCACAAGTTCCGGAAAAAGCGAACCAATTTTCAGAAACAACTCGCAATTACACGATTGCATAGAATTAATATAATTGCCTAAAATTCAATTTAAATCAAAATTATGTTTAGTTAAAATAAATTAATAAATAGCAAATATAACCTAATATCGATTGCGTAGAAAATAATACATATAATAATTGTCTTGTGAAAACTTGTTGCCTAATGTTATCATGATTTTCGAGAACACTTTGCTTATTAACGTCTTTAATATCAAGTGAACGATACTTTTCGATAATTTGCCGCTCAATTATTTCGCATTTCTTGATAAATCGAGGCAAAAACAGGAGAACTTGGATGGCGTCGTGATCACCGCCGCGAACAAAAAACGTGTCGGGCATGAACTTAGAAAGAAACGAAATATGTTTCTGCGACTGATCGACTTCCAAACGACGCAATTCCATATCTATAGCGCGACCGAATGCCTTTCTATCCGAAATTCTAACATTAAAATCATTAATTTGGACCTCCTGTTCGGCACCATTCTTGCTCTTAGAGTCGTCGGTCTGCTTTCGCAGTTCATTAATCTCAGCGCGCAGTTCATCCCTTAAGTCACGAAATTTTTTGATTGTGCTCTCGTAATCGGCTAACGTTTCCTGAACAGCTGCGTACTCCTGTTTCATAACACTAATCTTTGAATGATTTAAGTCGATTTCTTCTTTTAATTCTAGCACTTGTTCTTCTTTAGCTTCGATGAGTTGATTATTTAAATCTCGTATGTTTTCCTCTTCATCTAAAGCTTCCTGCATCTCATTTAGTTTGTCCTCTAACATTAAGTTCTTTTCAGTTAATTTTTCTACCATTTCTTGAGCTCCAAGAGCTATATCTATTTGTTCCTAATTTATTGATAAATAATAATTAACATTTAGCTATTAGGTTACAATGGTTGCCGCAATTATAGATTAAAATTCCAAATTGTGTTTTATTTAATTATAAAAATACCTTTAAGTCTATAATTTGTTCTTCATATTGCGATACTTCTTCAGTTAACTTTTCTCTAAGTTTTTGCAAATCATTGCACTCACTCTTAGTCTTATCCAATTCTTTAACAAGTTTTTGTAAATCATTTTTATCCTGTGCCGAAATATCTCTTAATTTCAAGAGAGCGTCTTTCAGTCTTTCGTTTTGCTGTTCGAGTTGTTTCATTTGAAAACTATTCACAACACCGTCACTGCCTTTCTCTTCGATTTCACTCTTCAATATTTCCAAATCAAGCGTTACTTCTTCTAACTTTTCTTTATTTTGTTCCAATTCAGACATACACTGTTCTAATTTATTTTCCACCATTTCTTTATCGATTACAGCCATTTCTGCGGTTTCCACCAAACCAGTCATCTCTTCCGCGTGTCTCAACTGTTCCTCTCGCGCTTCTTTAGCTTCCTTTTCCGCGATTGCCAATGCTTTCGACATTTCACCGATCTTTTCGGACATTTGTCTCTTATTCTCCAACAACTGTTGACATTGAATCTTAAGTCTTTCCAACTCATTAAACTTTTCTTTATCATTCGCTCGTCTTATTAATATCGTTTCGAGCTTTGACTCCAAGTCTTTAACTTTTTCTCGCAATTCCTCCACATTTTCATTACTTGTTTGCTGAATAACTGCAGCGGTTTGTGGTTTAGAGGTTGGAGACGTTATCCCAACAGTGGTTGGCTTAACGGCTATTAACTGTTGTCGAGTGGTTTGAGGAATCTTTGACGGAGCAGTGGATGATGTGGTCGTCGATAAGTCTGGTATTGACACTTGTTTTGGTCGTTGAAGACGAGAAGCTCTTTGCGATGTCGATGTCGTCGTTGGCTTTGATGCCTGATCAGTAGTAAACATTTTAACAGATCATAATTAATTTAAAAGCATAACGAAATAAAACCATACCATTTCTATTGTTAAGGATATTTCACACGAATACACAATTAATAATATTATTGAATGGAAATGAATAACATTATAGATTGAGTAAATGTAATCAAAATTAGTGTTCAACTCGTAAATGTGTTTACATTTGTTATGTATATTTATTTTTAAGCTATTCTTAGAATATAGATGTCACTACGATATACATTTAATTGTTTGATTATCTTTTAAATAATCAAGTTTTAAAAGTTTTTTTATTGACCACACATTGAAAAGTGTTTCGGGTTTGTCGGGTCAGTCGTGTGTCCAGCGTTTACTGCGCTCATCACAAATTACACACAGAAAAATTTTTAACCAAATATGCTAAATTTAGGCGAAAGATCGGATAAAATTGTCAAATTATCGTGATTCTATAGATTTTGTGACTAGTTGTGATTCCGAATAATTATAAACAAAATTGAAGCTAAATATAGTAAAGAAAAAAAGCGCTTTTGTCACATCCGATGAGGTTTGATCACATCATATTAGATAATATTTCGTTTTTTTATAAATTAAAATCCATATAAAAATAATGTAAATATTGACTACCTTTACCATAAAAAACGTAATTAAATATAAAGATAAATCACTTCTAATTGATGATTCCAGAGCTCAAGTTTATGTGATTTTGGCTAAATTTAAGAATATTTCAGTCTGATTTACATACCATTTTCGTCTATAATTTAATGGTTGAAGCGCTTCATGGTGACAGATTCAAATCTAATTTTTCTGTGATTTCAGCTAAATTTACACTGATTTGCATATAAATTTAATCTCTTATAAAATTAATCAATATTTGAATATATATATGATTAATCTATAGATAATTTTTTTATCAAATGAAATGAAATTGAAATAAACTAATCAAAATTAAATCGATATAAAAAATTATACAATAAAGCGCTTAATTAAAACGCGTCTAATAACTACTTTTATATAAAACTATGAACAATGTAATTGATTATACGAAAATTAAATAAAACATATTTTCAATATTAAATGTCATTATAAGCGCATATAATAATGTAATGTAATGTTATGTATTGTAATAAAAAGTATTAAATTTAATTAATAAATGAAATTATGTCAATTCGTAATTTGCAATAATCTAAACTAATTTAAGGCGCAATTAAAAAATAATTTTATCGTAAAGCGCTTATTATATTAAATTATCAATTAATGTATAATTAATAGTGTAGTTTGTTAGATAAACAAAAGCGCCTTAAAATAACTAAATAAATAGACATATAATTAAATGTACTTAAATGTTCCATTTTTTTCTTAATTTTATAACATTATCCGCATATGAATAGTTTATTCGACAGAAAATAGTTTCCACTGCTGCCCATAAATCTCAAGTGAAGTCTTCATAGTCGACTCTGAAAGAGAAATGCAAAATAAAGAGATACCAAATTCAATTTATTAAATAGTATTGTTCTCACAATAGTTTAACGTCATCAACATAAATGTTTCCAATGACATCCAATTGATTTTTTCGGATAAAATCAAGCGCTTGTTTATCAGTATCCAAATAGATATAGTTTTTCATTCTCTTTTCTTTTAATGTTAATTTCGTGACAAATTTTGATTCAGTTTTAAAGACTTCTTCCAACATAAATACAGCGGCAATTGTTTTCAAATGATCTTATAATAAAATAAATTGTTAAAATGTGTTAAAGCGCTTTTATTAATATTACTCACCGCCTTTATTACACGAAAATGTAAACGTCCGTTAGATTTTAATTTAGTATAACACAGATCAAAGAATTTGCCTCCGTTTTCAACCATAATATCCAAATTTTTGCATGTATTAGTGAAATACTTCTTGTATTCATTGGTCACAACGAACTTAGTAAATCTCAAAAACTAAGAATAGTTTATAAATTAAAAACAAATAAAAAGCGCTTTAATATAATTTAACCGCTTTTTGATTTGTAATTGTTCTTTGATATTTTACTGTAACTTTTCTCATCCTTCCATAAGTACTTAAATGAGGTTCACTCGATTGAACATTATTGACTGTTGTTACCGATTCTAAGATATAATTGTAATTTATTATTATTTACAAGTTTTATATTATAGAGTAGTAATAACTTATACCTGAAGAACTTATAAAATTAATAGAAGAGCGCTCTACTGATGGCGATTGCAGTTTAATTTCTTTTATACGCTTTAATGTTTTACGTGCTAACGAATCGACTTCTTTGACACTATCATTGACATTAGAATCCAAACCAGAGCACACTAGAGATGAAGGATTTGGATTATCTGTTTTCGTTTCTTCATCCATATTTGACAACGGCTGCTGTGACCAGAGATAAATATTAGTTTCTGTGAACGCGTCCTAAACTTCAGGATAATGTTTGCCCAAATAATCGAATACAAGACGTTCATCTAATAGATGAGCATCTAATTGTTGCTGCT
>JAQGAW010002200.1:0-15910 GCA_034698025.1 Phthiracarus crinitus | reverse complement strand
GATAATATTTATCATATCTGTATTTGGCTGTAAAAATTAAATGAGAAAAACAACTTTTGAAGGCAATTAATTTCGTTAAGATTTTTGATGCATTTTTCTTCTTTAATGATTAAATCTTAGTATTGAATGTTTTCTCTGATCAAATTTGATGTCGATTTAGGCGAAACAAACATATATATTTCAATACCAGTGTTGTCATGCGAACACATAATAAAAGACTTAAGAGGAAAATAATAGTTAAAGAGTGTGTATAAAGTTAGCGATAAATGAATGATTTTTTATTATAAGTTATTAAAATCTCAAGTAAAAACAATGAAGTGAAAGCTAAAACGACATCAAAATATAATATAATTTATTACCGTTTTTTTTATTTCGTGACTATTATTGCTAAATCAATAAAATTTATAACATTAGTTTTATCTTTGCTACAAAGGTTGCAGAACTCAATAGTCAAGGTTTACAAACAAATAATATCAATTTTATGGATAATAATAAGCTTATAATTAACTTAACAACAATTATATAAATAGCCAGTAATCAGTTTGTGACGCATAACTATATCTGCACTTATTTTGTTTTTATTGAAACCGAAAAATCAAACAAATAATAAACTTCCTGTTCAAAAATTGTTAATAAATATGAACTTTATTCACTGATTTTACTTAAAACGAAATACTTTTGAGTGTAAACATAAATCTGAAAATGATATTTCAAATAAACATAAATTAATAAATAAACTTACAGCGAACTTACAGCAAATTAGCGATTACCGTATTTATATAGTTAGACTAGATTTTCATGTGTAAACAAAACTTTAGTAAATAATTTCTGGCAAAACTATTTTTTAAGATAACATTCACTGATACTGTGCTTTGTGTTGACACACTTACTCGAAAAGAGAAAATGTTGCTGTCCTCCAAAAAAAAACAGTAAATATGGTAAATAGACTAAAAAACAACAGCTAATGGTTAGCATTGACCTGGCATTGAGCAGTGACAGCAGT
The DNA here is from genome assembly GCA_034698025.1 of Phthiracarus crinitus. NCBI lineage: Eukaryota > Metazoa > Arthropoda > Arachnida > Sarcoptiformes > Phthiracaridae > Phthiracarus > Phthiracarus crinitus. The sequence goes on along the minus strand of JAQGAW010002200.1, from coordinate 14,907 downwards.
GCCGGTATTTTCTTATCTCAATAAGCGTACTCTCTATCGAAACGGTCACTCTATTGGCACGATCTTCGAAACTTTTTAGTTTCATTCAATGCTATTTGGATTATAACTAACTTTTCATTGACACTTTAAAAGCTATATGAAATTTAATGCGTTACGCAAATATAAATAGAAATGAATAAAAATTCACTTTTCATTAAATAAATAATAAATATGCAATTTAAATATAAGCTTATATATTGTTGTAAATAACATAACTAAACAACGATATAAATTATTGGGTCAACAGATTAGATGGTATGCGTAAACTTGACTTAACGGCAGACATAGCAACTGAAGTGCGACTAAATATCACGATAAACGTTTCACATGGAAATAATTCCGCTTTCTCTGCGTACGATTCAAGCGATGCTATCGTTATTCGAGTGGCGGTTAGATTAAGATATCTCAAGCTATCGAGTGATCGCATAATAGCCAATACATCTTCGTCTCCCAATTCACTACCAGTCAGATCCAAACACTTCAAATTTTTCAGTTTAATAATACTTCGAACAGTGTCAGTGTTAATAACTGACCCGTTTTTCGGTTTAACGCGCAATTTATTGAGATTTGGCCAATAAATATGCAAATACTGGAGCGATATGTTAGTGACACGAATGCGAAATATAACACTTTTCATGTGTGGCGTGCGTCTCATTAGTTCCAAAAAACACGAATCATCCGTGATTTCATTTTCATCGTTCATTTCGATATCAATTTCCTCTAAGTTTGTTAACTTAGCCAACAGTCTGAACGCTTCGGTTTTATGTTCAACAGGTATACTGAATTCGAATGATAAGCAGTTCAATGTTTTGGCAAAACTATTGCAAATCACTTTCAACTGTTCAATGCTATCGATTACGTTAACTTTCAATTGTTGCAAATTCTTCAACCGTTCGGATAAGTAATATAAGCCATTCATTCCAAGAATATTCTTCGTTATTCTAATTGTTTTAATGTCTGGGTTTATATGTTGCAAATAATTTCCATCAATAATATCCTCATTGTTGTCGGAAACGCATTGCGATTCTTTCGCGAATGCTATAAATTCTAGGCTTTTTAATCCGATAAATAAATCTTTGAGAGAACTTTCCGTAAATTTAATCCATGAACGATACGCATTGAAGTGAACAATGTTTGGAAATTTTGTTACAAACGCTCGCATTTCTTCGCTACTGATGAGAATCCTAACAAAATAATATATATATAATTTATCAATCAATTCTTAAGCGTCAATTCAATAATGGCATAATTTTATGGTTGCATACAATACCGCAATCGACAATTCCGCGAATGTCGTTATCGCAAATAAACTTTCACGATTTAATTAAAATCTAATATAAAAATCTCTAGCTATTAAAATGATCAACAAATTCACAATCTATTCTTAGAAATTAAATTTATTTTTAAGACATACAGAATTTGTTCAAAATACTGTCGGAAAGAGAAAAATTATTGCGGCACTAAATTCAGGAAATTCCTTATACATAGGTTACATTGGTAGCATAGATCAGACAATATATGTTTAAGACCTTTTTTGATGTCCACATTAAACAACTTTTAACATTTTTATATACGGCATTAACTATCAGAAAATCTTTCTCTCACATTAAAGTTAATTTAATTTATAGAATATATAACTTTGATAGAATCAAGATTTGAAAATTAATTGGTCATTAAATACACTGTTTATTAAATAAATAATCATTATTTTTAACTATTTTTCTTTTTCGTTTCTGAATTGGTTATGTTTTATTCTGAGTTTGAAGCCTCTAATTATCATTGCATGCCAATTATTTTTGTTTGTAAATTAATCACTTTTACTAAGTTAATGATCATATCAGTTACAGCGCATTAATATAATATAAACTATAATATAAAAAATAAAAATACTCATTACTGGCTTAACAAACCAATCAAAAAGACAATTACGTAGTTTTTGCTATAAAATTAGTTAATACCAGAAATAGAATATGTATTACACATGTATTGTATAGAAATATAAGAATAGGGATTATTAAATTATAAAAATGCTTCGAATAAAACTTTAATAACGTAATACGTATGTTATTTTTCGAAAATTGTAAATTACTCTATTAATGATCGATTGATATAACCAAAGAAAGTCAAAGAATTTTATTATTCTCAACGAATTATTCTTTGAGAAAAATTGTTAATTTTCTTTAATTTTCTCAAAAAATTTAGATTTTAATCAAAGAATTTTACAATTAAAATTTTATTTTTCACAATAACATTATAATTAGCATTTTAAAATTAATTTTTATCCAAATATAATGTGTCACTGTTAAATGTTACGAATTTTATAGTTAAATAAACGTTATTTTAGAATAATATGGCATTTTATTTCAAAGAATTGTCAAAGAATTTAGAAAGTTTAAATTTCTAAAAGAATTATCAAAGAATTTTGAAATTATTCTCAAAAAAAATTTTAGAATTTACCAAAGATTTTTCACAGAATTTCAGTCAATTTTCTCAAAGAAATTTTTACCCCTTGTATATAACTCATAAATATTTCAATAAGTTATGAAAATGAATAACAATTAGTTTATAATATACCTGTCGTCTAATCTGTAGTTAATTAACTGTTTATTGCAAATATGAGCCAAATTACAATGCTTTAAATCCGCTGAACAGTAATCTATTAAGAATTTGATCGGAGAATAATCACTAGTAAAAGGAATGCCAACTAAATTAATCGATTTAAGATTAAGACATTCACGAATAATGGACGACATCAACGAAATATTGAATGAATTGTCATTTACAACCACTACTGAACGAGTTTTCTGGCATAACCGAAGTTTTTGATTGGAATCACAGCACTCGTCAAACGTTACGCCACGCATTCGAGTCAATTCAATAGTTTTCTGTTTGCGATACGAGCGATGGGCGAGTGTTCGCCAGCGATCGCACACTAAAGTGACAGATGATAACTCATACAGCGTTAAGTAATCAAATACAGTCAACAACGCGTCATCCGTTAAATCGTTTATTGTTAATAATTGTTTGTCACTACAAACTATATTTGTCAGTATTGTCACCAATTGATTCAATTTCCATATTGAACTATTCTTTATATGTAACACGAATGTAATTATTAGTTTAAACAATATTAATATTAATTTTTGAAACATTTTTGACATAACAATCAAATGTTTTTATAAATGAATACGTGTTTAAATAGTATTCACTGTACGTATAATCTAAACGTGTGTTTCATTCAATGATGAAATATTTTTAAATCAAAACTCATTATTCGCCACCAGATGTCATAAGCATACGTGTGCTGTCAGTTCTCAAAAGTTTTTACTGATAGTTTTTCATAATCGAATTAAACATTTAATCGTATATTAGTAGTGAAAAATCTCTATTTAATTATTAAGTCAAGTGAAATATGCAAGAATATCACGCTTACAACAATTTTTATGGGTATTCTCATTGTATTCGTTCTGATATTTTTATTTTTCCATTTGTGTTCTTTTATAAGATCCGAAAATCAATACTATTTCAGGATTACTACCAGTTATTTTATTTAATAATCTTAACATTAAAATTAGCAATTAGACAACAAAATTAGCATTTAAAAGTGATTATTTATTAATCACTAATTAATAAAAGTTTATTATAAAATTAAAGGAGTATATTCAAAGATCGCTAACGTTGAAGATTTAAGATCATAGATTTAACTAAGAATGGACAATGAATTAAGTGGATTACATAAAGTTTTTTAGAATTTTATCTCGAGTTCAAGATAATAGTTTTGACAATGGATGCATAGCGGATATAATATAGATAGAAATTGTGGTCAAATTCTTAAACTCAACTTTTTGGCAAAATAATATTTTACCAAAACTAAATACTGTATTATTTTCAATTTTTAAACGTTACTTATTTGAAATAGAAGGGGTTATGTAACTGATTCGTATACTTGACCCCAATATTCATTACCGCTGCTATCATTACAGGTAATTATTTGATACCTGCGCCGTTCGCTTATCCTGTAATACAATTTCGCTATAAATCAGCAACGATTTAACATTTTAACCTTCAGAATAACTCTATAATAACGCTAATAATAAATTGTAATTGACTTGTAAGATAATATTATAATAAAGGATATTTTATAGCATTAATTTTTTGGTTACATAAAAACGTTCACTAATTGACACGTGCGCGCACACACACCACACCATACCATACTCTGTGCATTGGATGTTACTGTAAATCTCGACATAAAACCGCTCGTATAAACATAGTAACGCTTATTTATAGTTTCATAGTAACCTAACATCAAAAAATGACATTTAACTATTACTTTTGTAATAAAATCTTTCCGTGACATAATTTCGTGAAATAGTTGACTCTTTCTTTGTTGATAATGAGATATATCTGCAAAAGCGGCGCAAAGATCGACTAAACAAAAGTTATTGATATGCGGATTCTTTTATGTTTTGTCCAGAAATGAGTTATTGAATAGAAGTTGCCATTAAACTGAGCTTTTTTATGTGTGAAATATTGTATGCAATAAAGTATTCCAATTTTTTTATCAGTTTTGATTTTATAATAAGTTTTTGTTTTAGTTGTTTATTGTTAACTGTGTTTATTTTTAAAATGAAAGTGGAAAAAACACGAAGATTTTCAAAGAAAGTTTCAATTCAAGCGTTGCAATAGTTTTTCTAAAACTACTGTTACGTTATCGCAGTTTTTTAGCACTTAATTATGTTCGTTAAAAGAATATTCTAATTAAGATTAACTATTTTCGTTTCGCGTATTACTTTCTGCGCTATAGTCTTAAAAATGCGAGAAAAAAACCTCAAAAATCAATTGTAATAAATGTAATTGTAATATAACGGTGCAACGGAGCGCAGCAGCGCTTATCGACTCCACAACTGTCTCGTTCATTGTTTATGCATACTAACGGGTAAAATAGAAGGACATAGGATGTGTGTAAAACTGTTTTTGACACACAGTTACACAAAACTTTTTAAAATGAAATCATTCAGTTAATATTAGTTTTGGCTACAAAAATCTATTGGTGTTGTTTGTACGCTACCAAACAAAAATTCATCGATGAAATGAAACTTTGTTACTTAAACCGGCTATATATTCGATTTTTGGCATTTTGTTTGATTATTCTAATCCTGTATTTAACGTACACTAGTGGTGGATCGAAATTTCGATTTCCATCATTAGAAGGTATATAAATAAGTTTTACTTATTGTGTGTATGCGTGCGCTGTTATCAAGTTTATTATCTATGCTTTTGTATGCGTGCATGTCTTCGTTTGGTTTTCACTGATTTTAGAGAAAGTTAATAAATAAGAAGAAAATCTAATTTTGTGCGATGTTTTATTCGAAAGGGTGTGCAATAATAGGTGCTCCGAACGCGACTATTAATGATTGTGGATATTGCGTTGGAGGCGAATCGAGTCTTCCTAATGATTATGGAAAGGATTGTAAAGGAGGTTAATGTTTCTTTTTGTTTTAATCTTAATTTTATTGATAATCACATTAAAACTATAACTTGAATTATAAAACTTTTAATATAGACATTATTATTTTCTATTATTCAAAAAAATAAGTTCGATATTTTATGCGTTTTTCGAAAAAGCATTTAAACATTAGAGACACTCCTAATTTTAAATACAATATTATTTCTTGGATAAGATATTTTATTTTATTGAAAGAAAAACTATTGAAAACAGAATTGAAATAATTTAATACAAGTTTCAAGCGAAAGCTTCAAATATTAAGTTAACAGTTAAACATATAAATTTTAGCTCTAAGCCTATGCAAACAAAAATAAGAAAAGCTAACGCCCGGCTTATTTTTAGATTAAGCTTTTTTTTGCTGAGGCTTAAACTCTGCTTTATTTAACGAACTTATGCGCATCGATAGCTTCGAATTTGTTTTTCGATATTTTTTTAGCTAATTTTTAATTTCAATATTATTTTCAGAAAATTTTAAATTATCGATTAATAATTGAAATATTAATTTTTTTTAAAATGAAGATTGCTTCGGTACCGCAGTGATTGATTGTGACGGTGTTTGTGGCGGATCTGCTTACGTTGACGAGTGCACCGGAATATGCATCACAGCCGGTAATATGACCAAAATAACTATTCCTTAAATGCATACAATATTATTGTTTGCAGAATTAATAAGTAAGAACGAAGTTAATGTGTCCCTTAATCGTGACTGTCGTGGAATGTGTGTACCGCCAGAATTATCGCGACCACAACAACAAGCTTATGATAAGGACGAATGCGGTTATTGCCGGTTACAAAGTAGCGATAAGTCGCAATTCATCGATTGCAACGGTAACTGTCATCTGCCCGGAACTACTGGCGCATCATTAGTATGCGGACAGTGTGTGCCCCAAAACGAAATGCTTAGAGTGCTTGACGAGTGCGGAAATTGTCGTGATTTAAAAAAGTAAACTATCATTTGTTCATTTTGATGCACATTCCAACCAAAATTAAGTTTTTATTTATAATTTAGTTATATTTCCCTAAAAATAGAGATTCATATTTTTGTGGCTGCAATGATCCGAATATCTGTTACAAAGCGAAATCATTGACTCCTAAAGCGATTCCGTTGAATGTGGTGTCAAACGTGAATATACTCTAAAGATATTTTTTAGTTCGAGTTTAAATATGTTATTTCAAAAAATTCATAGATCTTGGTATTCGGATATTTTCATCCAATTGTCAGAGATTTGTATTGTTTGATACAACACAAGTCGAGCAGAGATATAATAGCATTTCCCGTGGCATTTATTAACAGGAATAAAACAGCGATCACTTGCACAGTCAAACTAGAAAAAGGTTTGTCAATTAAGGTTCGCATAGCGTTATTGTGTGCTTAAAACGGCATTGAAAGTATGCATGGCTTGCAACGGTTACTGTTTCCGGTTAAGTTTGCGTGTAATTTTGTCCATAGACATCATAAAAACATAAAGCTTACAGAGCTTGTATTATTAACGAGCAAATTTAATTGTAGGTAACAAAAATGCGCTTATTTAAGTATATGATATAAAAAACTAATGTATTAGGATTAGTTTTTTTATTTACTATTCTAAAGCTAGACTGTTGTTGATTAGAATATTGAATTTATGATTAAAATTGAACACTGCTTCAAATAATTAGTATTTTGATCGGATTAGTCTACAGCTTATTTACTATCTATTTAGAGAACCTTTAAACATCTAAAAAACGAATAATGAATGCTTTAAAAAGCGTAGTCAATAATCGATTGAACGATTAAATAAATATGTCTATAAAATTCACATAATTAATTTCATCTTTGTTTTTTATTGTGTTATTTAAGGATATTTTATTGGAATTTAAATATCTTATAAAATCTATCAAACAACCCAAAATTATACCTTAATATGTGTGGATACATATAAATTCCTGTTACTATAAAGTTACAATAAATTAATGAATGGTCATGCTATTGATAGAATAAAATGGCTTATTTGCATTAGAATTGATATTTGAATACTTCCTGAATATTAAATTTGATAAATAAACTAAACTGTTTTGTTTCAAAATATTTCCAAATATGCATTCTATACGAACCCTTTTTCCCAATAATTATATTCGAAACCCAAATATTATAAAGCCTGGCATTACCTAACGTTATGTCGAGTAAATTATACAAGTAAACCGTTAAGGCTTCGAAAACTGCTAACTCGTCCCAACCTGAGCCAGACATTTATTTTATCCAATTTCTGAGTTACTGTACATACTTATATTGATTGTAAATTCAACTCTATGTTCTTTAATAAATGTATTTATTTTTATGCACTGCATGTTCAATAAGTTAATTTTATAATTATATTTGTTATGGTATTTCATGCATTTCATATTTTAGAAATATTATACACGTCAGCAGAATAAATGAATGAGTTTTTGCATACGGTTTACTGTATTAATCCACTGTATGTACTAATATGCCAGAGTATTATAGATTTTAAGAACATTATTTAACTAAATATTTTAGCAAACGTTCACAAATTTTTGCTTTTTAGCATTATTTATTAATACTGTATCAAAAAATTACCGTTTTTCTAAAAAAGAACAAATAACAAATTTTCAGTAAATTTACGATTAATATGAAACATTACAAGCTTATCATACAATTCGAAACGTGATGTCTATCCGTACAAATGATTAATTATCTTACAGCACACAACATAACTATAAGCAGTTTAAAACCCTTAAAAATAAGAATAATATTCTGTTTTATAGAGGGATACTACAATGTGGTGATAGGATTTCAACGAAATATGTTAAACGCATTCAACAATAACGAATTAATCAAATTATATGCGTATGATTTATCCAAAGGTACTCACATTAACTAAATCGATGCAATTAATAAAGTATACATTATAAGTTAATTATGCCTATATATGCAGTGATCATTAATGATATACAGCCCATTAAACTATTAACTACGGATTACTACAAAACAGTAGACATAAAGTTTAATGTTGAAGAGAGTTCGTTACCGCAAATACCATTTAAGTGTATCGTGCGTTATAGTGATAACAAGATTGAGTCTACCAATGAAAGCAACCAACCATTTACGTGTTCTCTTCCGCAATCAAAGCTCAGAGCTAAACACCAAATTCTAACCGTTTACCCAACTTTTGACGGTAACAGCACTCTTTCGCACGGGTTTGAGCTCATCATTGAAGACCCATTACCGAAAATTTCTCAGCAAAATTGTTACATATCCGAGGATGGTTTGGCGATTGTTATTAAATTCGATAATCCAGTCAGCATTCGGAATAAACTCAATTCGTCGTTAAGTGATTGCGATTACATGCTGTCCACGGATACTATTACCGAATTATCTCATTATGCGATTGAGAGCTGTTTGTGGGCGTCTACTGATCAGCTAATTATATATACTAAACAGTCGATTGTGATCAATAAAATAAATATAAAGTTTAACAAAAATATTTTTAAACTGAATGAACACCAACTGTTCAATGATACCGGACTTGAAGTGTTGGCCACGAAGTTATCGTGGAGTTGGTGGCGATACGAGCCTATGGTTGCGATAACAGGTCCGAGTGAAATACCGATTTGCGGTTCATTCGCATTGAGCGGACACTTCTCGTCGCCGAGAGGAACATCCGATGTTTATTTTCGTTGGGATGTTATGGGAGACGTTAGCGACGAATTGAAGGAATACGTGGAAGAAAATGGCAAATCTACTAATTTATTGATGAGCGCTGAGTTCTTTGAGATACACGTGCCGTATAAGTTCATTTTCAAAGTGTATATCACCGAAAGGGACCAAACTCTAGAAGCGGGACACACATTGATTCGACTCGATTACGATTCTCCTATTGTATCGATATATCACACGGCATTATTGCAATTGACACCATTACACGTTAATCAAGAAATTCTGTTTTTAGCTGATTATTCCGTTCCAGAATGTGTTTTTCCCGTTCAGGTTTGCTTTTAGGTGTATATGTGTTTATAGTAAAACTTGGATATTAAGATATTATAATAGTATTTTTATTAACGAATATAAATCACCAAAGAATTTGTATAATTTGTACATTCAATTGGATTTATTAGAAAGTTTGTAAATTTCCGTTACAGTTTTATTAATTTCTTAAATATAAAAGTTTTACTGAAAATATTTTTTATATTTGCTCTGACGTTAAAAAACTTTTTAAAAAAATATAGAAAGTTAATATACTATGGAAAGTGAATGATCCAAGAATACTATTTCCACTGACCAACTCTACGGAACACATAACAACGCGACATTCGTGGTCATACAAAATAACGCCTTTTACAGTGCCTGTCGATCAAACGGTTGGCATCTTTTTGAACGCATATTTCGGTTTTCGATACAACGAAACAAGTGGTGCCGGTTTCACGTTCAGCGCCAGCAAAGCGCCACTTGTCGCTAATATCGCGAATGGTTGCCATAAAATGACAATCGGTTCCAATAGTGGCTTATTTACCATATCGTCGGGAAGTGCTAAATATGAACAAAACCGTAGCTTAGTATTTCAATGGAGCTGTCATGACATTAAAACAGCTCAACCCTGTTATTATAAGTTTGATTCGGAAACGAAACAGAAAACAGATCCACTACTGATTGATCGTTCGCTGCAAAACCAGCAGTTTATTCGATTAAGTTCTTCGGCGTTAGAGGTAAACAAAAATTATGCGTTCGGTTTGCAAGTTTTCGATGCAAATGATCACACAAGTGCCTCCCAAACCGAATACATATTCGTAAACGTGATCGAAGGTAACGCACCGCAAGTATACGTCGGTCCGGTTTACGTGAAAGGAAAGCATCTGACGTCGAATAATCCACAATTCAATGCTACGATCGTTGTGCCCGCGCGTACTCATGTCACTATTAAGGGCATCGTTAGACCCGCTAAAAATATTTATTTCAAATGGGAAGCTATTAATTCTGTTCATAAGTTGAATTGGAAGTATAAATATGTTAACGACGAAATTCATACTGAGCTTTATTTGCACGAAAGTTAGTTCCAACTTATTATATTATTATTTTATTAATTACATTATTAATATGATTTGATTGAAAAATTCGTTTATGCAAAACAAGTATTTCTGTCAGGAATTTAAGTTTTCGAGTATCTTTGCTAAAAACTAAGCTTAGTTTCAAAACAAATATTCCTTATTAAGTTAACATATAAAATTTTTAGTTGATAACCAAATAAATAAAATAATTAATGATTTTCGATTTAGACCACATCATACCATTTGGGGAATATGTGGTGAAATTAATCGCTTGCGATATCACTCATCTCTGTAGTGAAGCAGACTTGTCGTTAATAGCGCCTCAAGGAGTGACGAATTGCAAACTATCAATCGATTCGTTTACTGAATACGAATTAGTGAGTGAACTTAAAACATATATTTTACATATAATACGTATCAAAGTTGCATAAAAATTCTTATATAACTAGACAATAGCGAACATACAAGAATGCAATACACCCGCCGGTTACGCACCACTAACCTATCAAATATATTTAACGGAAGAAAATACGACAAATATGATTCCATTAACAGTTCCCCAGTACCACAATGTGATCACATTTGCGGGCACATCATCGTCGTCGTCATCCGCAGTGAACGCTAGATTTGCTGCTCAAGTTTGCGACAAGTTTTCGGTTTGCAGCGTTTACTTTTCGCAATCAGTTCAAGTGCAGCGATCATCGGACGAAGAGGTGTCGATTAGCGAATTACTGCTGTTAGCGAAGCGCACGAATACCGCTGGCGATTCGATCGCCGCGTTAAGTGTTTTGGCAACAATTTTTGTTAAAAATGATTTATATGCAAACAATTTAACAGAAAAAGCAATAAACGCTTCGATAGATTATTCAACGGATGCGCTAATAAAACCATCGCAAACTCTATCCGACGGTCATATCGCAGTCGCGTATTACGTACTGAGCGCTGCTTTAAAAAAGACTGACAATACTGCTCTTAAACGCAGGTTATTGGCGAATATTATCAACTTTTCTAGGAAATCAGTTGCACTCAAAGTTTTACCGAAAATCGATACAATCAAAACTGTTTACTCGAATCTGATGCTGTATTTCAAGAAAGCTGTGGAGCAAAAAAGATTCGGACTATTCTTAGAGAACATTCAATTAATGAGCGATATTCGCCGATCGTTTAAAGAAATCAGGCGATTGGCTGCCGCACAGATACAGTTCGGAACTGAAATAACACTTTCGAGCGAAAGCGATACCGACACCGATGGCACCAAAGTTTATAATTCGATCACGAAAATCATTCACAGCGATAAGATTCATAACATCCAAATTAGCGCTAAACTGAACAAAGACACAACTGTGGAGGCGATTATAACGTTCGGCGAGGAAGTTAAGAGTCTGTACCGCAATGGATGGGATTGCGGACAAGAGATGCTGTGTCACAGCGTTGTCTATACTGTTACGCTATATCCTGATGATAATCCATACATGAGTTTAGAAGAGTCGCATCAGTTAACGCCAGTGATTGATGTCACGATACACGCGCCAAACACAGGCAACGAACAGGAAATTAAAGGATTCCTTCAGGCGGCGACTTTCAAAATAACGCTAACCGGCAACGAAACATACGGCGGACCGGACTATCACACGCTTTGCTTCTATTACGACGAAGTAGAAGAGATATGGAAAAAAGATGACGTGCATCCGTTGGGCATAGCTTACAAAAACGCCAGCTGTTTAACGGGACACTTGACAGCGTTTGTTGTGCTACGAATCATTATCGGTGTGAGTGCCAACTATGTTATCGGCATTGTAGTGGCCGTTGTTATGGGTATTCTCGTATTTGCTATTATGGTTGCGCTGTTTGTGCAAAGGAAGAAAGATGATAACGCTGTGTCTCCTATAGCGCAACCCACGCCTAAAGCTATGAAAAATGTGCAAAAATTACCTCTTAATTCGAATCGCAACAATCAAATTGAACATCAAAGGCGTCTAAACGCGTCACATATTGAAGTCATCACATAAATCTCGATTTTAATATATAGTAAACTGAACTTAAACTGATTTTTTTGGTAACATGAATGGTTTGAAATAAGTTATTGCTCAATAATGAATCGATACTTACGGTGAATGTGTGAAATGAACTTTTTTATATAATTCATAATATATAGAATTAATTTTTTGTACGAACTTATTAACAGCCATATTATATTGTATACATTATTTTCATACATATATCTCGCAAAGTTTATTAAAACGTTGATGTAAATCTACAGTTTAAATATTAAATTTTTTATTAGTTGACTTTCTTGAAGAGAAGTCCCGCTTATGGATTTGAGTATGTCTGTCTGTCTGTCTTCGTGTCCGAAGTCTATACTTATCAAGGGATTATACCTGTTCTTTATATTAATTAAAGGATTTGATATCATGCCCAGTAATAAATTAATGTCTTGAATAATTGCATCATAAGGGTAATCTACTAGAAAGTCTCTCTGGGAATGTGACATTCTTTTTTATGTTAAAAATTGATTAAATTATTAAAACTATTTGATTTTATTTTTTGGAAATTTAACAAAAAAATCGTTACCGTTAAATTACCCGCAAAATCAATTTTTAAAAATTTTCTTAATACGACTTGCTAAATAATTACAATATACAAATATTAATATATAAACATTTAAAAATTAAGAGAATAATTAATAATTAAATTTCGTGTTATAAAATCTAAAAGATTGAAACAAGAAAGAGAATGAACATTAAATATTTTTGGCTTTTAAATTTGTTATTATATTGTTGGTTAACAATACTTTATTTTAAGAAAATATTTTTAATTTATAATACATTGTTGAGAATTCAGTAGTATTGAGAATTTTGATTCATTTGTGTTTTAGCTTTCGTGGAGTCAACATCAAAATTTGTTAAGAGGACACTCAGAATCGAGAATTGATGGCTATCACTGGTATAATTATAGCGAATAAATATAAGGTACGAATTGATTATTCCTTAAATAAATTTTAATTGACGTTCCTGTCCCGATGATTTTCACATTATATATTTATTAAAATTAATTTATTTAACAATATTTGAAAAATTACAACAAATGAATATTATTTTTAAATGAATTAATTTTTATATTATTAATTCTAATCTTTAGAAAATAATAAAAACTTTCTAAAATTTTTTTTACATAAATGTTGAAAATGTAAAAATATTTAAATGAAATTGTTATTAAATAACGACATGATAAACCGAACCATAAACCAGTGATTCCTCCAATATTACAAATTAAATCTAAAATATTCATTTCAAATAAATCAGTATTAACTGCGACGTAAGGCTGTTGTGGCCATACATTTATAACAATATATTTTGAGTTAGATTTTATTTTTTTGGACACAAATTTCATGTCTGTGTATCTTATTAAACACAACGGTTTTAATTTACATTCCTGTGAACAGTTATATTGGATTCTGATTGAAATTGTTATATTTCTTGCTATTGTATGCGAACAATATTTGTATAATGTTCTTATTTGAGAATTATTTGGAATATTATATTCTAATATTGGTATAAATTTATAAACACATCCTAGAGTTTTGTTTAAGTTCTTAAGACAGCATTGATTATAACAGTTATCGTAAATGTTTGGATTAAATATTAAATCGTTATTGTCGTAAACATTTTTGTCGCATGAATCATATTTATTATTTAATTTTGGCAGTTTATTGAAAATGTTTGCTGAATATTGTATTGAATATTCATTATTTACATTGATATGTAATTGTCGTTTTTCTGCTGAACTTTTAATTTCAATTGCAATTCTTTTACTTGAAATTATCTTTTTATTTAAAAATTTCGTATTCAGTAAAAATTTTATTTTGACAAGATGTGAGCTGATCTTTTTATTAATAACGAATATTTTATGATCGTTGTGTATATTGCTATCAAAATACGATATGATTATGAAATTCCTTCTATATTTACTTAAACTTATAGCAATGTTATAAAAATTTGTGCAATCATATAATTTACGATCATATGTTTCAAATGTACACGATTTCACGAATTCATTAATATTATCGTATAATTTAAGGAATGATTTGTAACCAAATTCAGATAATACTCTTATCGAATATTTTTTTACAGTTTGACTCATTTTGGAGTTATTAAGTTTTAAATCGGGATATAATGTCAAAAGATAACTATAGTTTAAATTTTCTAAATCAAACATATAACTAATTTGTGGCAAAATTTTAGTATAAACTAAATTAGTTCGAGTAATGGTATTATATTCTAAATATTTTTGAATTAATTCCCAAATTTGTAAAAACATAA
>JAQGAW010002199.1:0-15914 GCA_034698025.1 Phthiracarus crinitus | reverse complement strand
CCATAAGTTGGGGCAGTTGTTGACTCGCCATAACCAGTCGTCTTTTGACTCGAACCTCCATAAGTTGGGGCAGTTGTTGACTCGCCATAACCAGTCGTCTTTTGACTCGAACCTCCATAAGTTGGGGCAGTTGTTGACTCGCCATAACTCACATCAGTTGACATTACTGTTGATGTTTTATCATATTTCGTTGTCTCATAATCTGTCTCACACTCTATAGTTTTATAATTCAATACAAATCCTTTACAAATGCCTCCAATATGTACCGTTAACCGCATCATTGTATTTCCATAAACTGTCACTTTTTCATTTGTTTTCGATTTTTTAGTGCTCAATATATTTCCACAATAATCTCGCGGCTGTTTCTTGTTTCTTGCATTTATTGGAATACTTATCTTATTTTGATCGCATTCCCAGTCATGACACGATTCGTTCTCATGATTGGGTGCATACAAATCAAACTTATTCTTTGCCGCAACTGTTAGTTCAAAACCACAAATACTATTCACGAAACAAATGTCATACAATTGATTGGTTAATGTCACCGATTCATATGTATTTGTATTCCATGTCGCAATTCTTCCTGAGTTCGGTAGCATTAGTTGAGTACAACCCGGATATGCTGTTTATTTAATATGAGTTTTTTGGTTATAATTAGATTTTTATTCATATGAAAACATTGATAATATCTGTCTAACTTTAAGCACAAGTATTCTTTGATTTATGAACTTTCGATCGATTAAATCACATTTATATAAAAGTTTATGTTATCAATTATTTTAAATCCTAGTAATTTTTCCATATTCTATATATTACTCATAAAATACTCTGAATCGTTTAAAATTAGCAATAATTTTTTTCTTTTGATAACCTTAACCATAACCGCTTGCAAAACTCCACGAATTAAAACGAGTTATTTTATAAAATTTAATTGGTTTGATCTTAATTTTTTAAATTTTTTGACAAAAATTTCAAAATTTTAATATTTTTTGTCATTTAATTTTTATAATTTCTATTGGGGCTCAACTCTTGGCAGACACCCTCCTTTGGGTAACAATGATTATATCCGTATGCTTGTATTTTTTCTATATTTAAAAATAAATCTTCTGGATTTGATAACTTTTTAAAGATAAATATATTTGTATAAAACATTTTTATGTCCGAATGCCTCCTGAATTCTACAGATATTTTACACCAATATGATTGTTCTTAGACATAATACATAACAAACCTAAACATTGTGAACATTTCTCTAATAATATGATTTGAATCAAAAACGACAATTCATATGATGGTCGATCGCATTCCACTATAAGCTTCACATATTTATCTCGTTTTTTGTTGCTCACCATTATATAAACTAAAACATAATTTATAAATTATTGTAACAACTTTTTTATTTTAATTTTGTTTTTTTTCCGTTAATATTTAAGTTTAAAAAATCATTAATATTACTAAAAAGCCAACAAATTGTAATCTAATTTAAATCTAATTTATTATATCATAACTCAAAAATAAAATTTTTCTTAAATTTCAAATAATTTATTCAATTAATACTTACAATGTTGTCCATCATTTTTGCCGCAAAGAACAATTGGTTTTTGATTAGGATTTTGTCCTTCGAAACTGAATCTACATTTATCACAAACACCTTTTTTCGATGGCAGTGGCAGTGAAAACGTTACAAAATACACCCGCATTTGTACGGCTGATTCGCATGGAATGTATAATATATGCTTATCCTCGCATCCACTGTTCAACGGATAATCTTCTGTTTTCCAATACGACACTCTCTGATTCACATAACTTGGTTTAGATCCAGCAATATTCACCTCTAATTCAATATATAAAAAATAAAGTTAAATCGTTTCAATGATTGTATTCAAATACTAATATAACTCTTTTTAATATTTAAAACAAAGCTATGAGTTCTACTTAAACTAAACGATTGATTCAATAAATTTTAATAGTGATTCGATTTGATAACTTTTGTTGAGATTAAGTGCAGTGAAATACTTTTTTGAATATACATATTTTAAGATATACCGTACACTAAGATATATTTATAAAATCTAAATTTAATGATTTAGTTTTTTAAAACATAAAATTTTTAATTAAGAACTTTTTAATTTATTAAATAAATTACTTTTCTTATTTTATATAATTAATAATATGATTTGTACCAGTTTTACATTGTCCTTCAACGCAAAAGCCATCTGAATCTGTGCTTACATTCAAAGTTTTGCAATTCTCATCCATACAAACCCCCAAAAGACCATCTTTGGTACATATGGTTTTGTCGCAAATCTTTTTAAAGTTAGATCCATCTTCAAAAAACGGGGAAAACTTTGTTCGTGGAAGAACTCTTTCTGCATATTAATATTTTAACACATAAAATTTATTAGAATTTTCTTAAATTATACAGAAAATTTATATAAAATCTGCTCCATTAATTCATAAAAATATCCATTTTAAAATGAAATTGCATTTTTTATAAACAATCATTCGCTAATGTTTTAAGCTAAAATCGGGAGTAAAAAAATATTATAAATGAATATGTTAACATATTTAAAAATGATAATATAAAGATATAATAATATATTATATTTCATAAATTAAGTTAGCAAAAAAGTTTTTATCCCAGTTGAGTGGTTTTTTAATATGTAAAAATGATCTAAATCGAAACGGGCCGACCTTCAATCTTTCGACCTGATAATTTGACACTCTTCTCATAGAGAAGTCCAACTTAGCCTTTGACGATTTCTGTCTGTCCGTATTTACCCAGTGTTTACAGTAAATATTAATAAAGTGATTTCACCTGTTCTTTATATTTATAAAAGGATTTGATATCTTACACAGTATTTCCATGTAAATATTATTATAATTATTCCATAAGTTTGCATTAAAATATTGAATGTCAGGTCTCTATATATTAATATGTAAGTTTTACGAAAAAAATATTTAAAAATTAACTTTTTGGAGTCTGTTTAATAGATTTAAAAAAGTCGCAATACAGCTTACTATTTTTCAACGACAGTTTTTCTATAATTCAATATAAATTTGCAAATAGCATTTGAGTTGAGCTATAGATGATTCCACATTATTTGTGTATAAATAATTATTATATGCTTTTTATTAATGAAATTATGAAAAAACCTATTATGTTTACTCTGTTTTAATAATTATAAATTGTTCCATATTTTAGAAACAATTTGCCTTAAAGTTTTAAAAATCGTAAAATTAGTTACAGAAAAATCTAATTCAGCAAATTTAAAAATATAGTTTAATTTATGATTGGGATTTGGTGTAAAATTATTTATAAAGTATTGGTTTTTGTTTCCAATTACATTGGATTTGTTACATTTTGTAATTATATAAGAAAAACAAACATTAGAATCTTTTATAATTTAATGTGAGCTTAAAATCAAATAAACTTACTATTATTTCCAATATTATAATTTGATTGTACTCTTTTTTCGATGTTTATAATCACGAAAATAAAAACTATATAATTTATAGTTTTCATTTCATAAAACTTTGATCTAAATTAAATTGAATCTATTATTTCGAAAATTACGAACATATTAAAATTAAAACTTTCGAATGAATTTACTTTCTCGTGCTGCTAATAAAATATTGGTAATACAACACACCGTTACTAACGTTTACTAAAAATTTGTGTCAATAAAAGTTTGAAATAACTTTGCATAAAAAAGCCAATTTAGTATTGGATTTTGTTTAAAAATTACGTGATAATATTTTATTTTTAATAAATGTTTGTTTGGATTTTTGCAACTAATTTTCATCATTAATTAAAAATTTTAGTTAATATATAGTTGTTTACAATTTCTCGAATGTTAAATTCATTACGAGTTAAACTTTCACATTTTTGAAAATATTAAACACCAATTTTATGAGTAACGGATCAGTAATTGTAATTTATATAAAGTAAAAGAATGTATGATATTTATCAATTGTGTAATATTTCTTCGTAAACATGTGTATCATAATGTAATTCGATTCGCGATTCTTTAAATTAAATTCTTGTGCAAAATAAGTTATGATTAAAACGAAAAACCTATCCTTATTTTTAGTTGCAAGTATGCATACCGTATTACCTGACAAATAACCCCAGTGGGATAAAAACTCAAACACGAAGATTTCTGAAAAATAGTCGTTACTATGGGGGATAAGCTCGAGATATAGCCCGGTGGGGTAAAAACTAAGTCTCGATAATAGAAATCACAGTTTATATTTTTTAAAAAGTTGTTTTTAGTTATATAGTCTTATTTAATTTTTATACCATTTCTATTATAGATTCATATTAGAATAAAATCTTAACAGAATTTTACTTAAACCTAAAATTCATAAGTTTTTTAAAATTAACTTTAGGAATAGAAAGTTTAGTATATCAGCAAAAAATATTTTAAATTTTTAAATTAATATACAATTGTTAAACTTGTTTTTCCATTTTATATTCAATAACAAAAAGTTTGTTTTTATCTAAATTTTATATTGAATTTAGTTTTGACAAAAAATTAAAAATATTTATACAAAATACTATATTTTTAGAAAACATAATTTATTAATATATTTTATGGTATTTTTGCTTTTATTAAATTAAATTTTACAAATTAAATAATTTTTTAAATGTAATTTATAAATGAGTAATCTGTCTATAAGTGACTGAAAAATTTTTAAAATATGACTTTTAGCTAAGAATAATAAAAGCCATAGTATTCATATAATGTTATTTTTTATTTCATTTAATGAGTTAATTTAATTTTTATTTATTAATTCTCTTTTAAACTTTAAAACGTAAATGAGAGATAGAGAGATAAAATGTTTTCAATTTATGATATATAATATGATTGGTGACTAACAATATGTGTTACGAGTTAATTATGGATTTTGAATATAAATATGCATCGCTTAGTTGTTGAGATCAAATATTTCCATAAGAAGACTACCGATTCCGTGCTTTCCAATCTCTGAAGGGTTTACGTCGAAATAGGATTTGACGTGAATCTCACTTATAGATCGCGTAAACTTTAATTGTTGTATTAATTTGTCAAACACAGTGTCTGACAGATCATCGTATAGTGTTTCCAAATAACGCTTTAATAAATGAATATAACCTTCTTGTTCATTCCTGAGATTAATAATATTCAATAATAATTTTATATAGTATACAAATAAATGATTATAATACCGAATTGCTTCGGTGTTTATAAGAAATGGTCGATCGGGAGTGAAAAGTGTTATTGCGATTAAAAGTGACATTAAGTTATCGTCAAATCTCCATTCAGGTTCAAACGATAGCGCGTACTTCCGATGCGCTTCGTATAACTTTAAATTCGCCTGCTTTAATACATCCATATTCAGCGAAAATTTATAATTTCTCTCCAAATCCTTAAAAGAATATTTAAAAATAAAATAGTTTTAGATTATTTGTTCATCTATTGAAAATGGATATTTTAAAATTGGTTAAAAACTGAAACATTTGTATAACAGTAACTTCTATATGAAAGCATCCCTAATGTAACGAACTTCAAATGTCATTTATTTATATTGTAATTTTTACAGAAGGTCTGATAGATTATCTATTGAGGAAAAATAAAAGCTGTCATTAAAACTTAATGTTATAGGAAATATTTAATTAACAAATAAGTTTTATTTTGAAATAAAACAACTTAAGTTTCACTATGCTTTATAATTCGAATTTTTGCAAAATATATGTTGAAATGAACAAGAATAGCAATTTTCAGAGATTGTGTTTGAGAAGAAAAGTTCTTTTCATAATATAAACAATTACTTCTTTAAGATTGAAGTGGTTCTAAGCTCATGGATTGGTGTTTAGAGAACTTATGTGTCATAGCATTCAATTAACGAAGTGTTTATATGAGAGTGAATGATGGGTATAAACTCAATCATTTATCAAATGAATGGATACTAAAGCATAATCCAATAATATATTTTAGCTGATTTTGACAGATTCTTTTAAGAACACTTAAAAAATAGTTCGTCGATTTTTTGAATATAATGAACACGAAATTGAATCTAAAATATGTATGGATAGAACTCACTAATGACTCCCAACACTCTTTCTCGAGATTAATAGTCATAATGGATCGAATGATGAGTGTTTCCATACATCCTCCCTTCACGAGTGCTATTTGATCGTCTTGGCACAGATTTTGAAAAGCAATCAGTTTTTTGCACATTTTAATCAGCATATAAGTTATAATTTCGGTGATTTTCACTACATCTATAAACCGTTCACTAATCGGTAATTCGTGAATAGTCTCGGCTTGCATTAACTGTATATTCGAAGTTAATTGCTTCAGTTTGTACTTTTCCATTGGTGTCAACTGTTTCTTCGTATTCTTCGCTCTGCATAGCAGTGCGTACTTCGTTGGGTAATAATTACTCTCACGAATAACTTTAACCTTATTTAACAGTTTGGTAATGTTCCCAATATCGCTAATATTTGCATTTAATATCTTCGCTTCACTGGGAAAAGATTCGTAATTGTTATCATGATTGATGTTTTGCTGCGATTGTGACTGCGATGACAGCATTGAAAAACTTCCGTTAAGATAGTTTGGCGAAAATAGTGGCGGATCTTTGTATGTAAACGATTCGGAGTTCACTATCGAACCGATCGGTAGATCAGGACTTTGCGTAAGTCTGGACGCAGTGAAAGGTGATGGACAGTTGTCATCAGCGGTTATCGTTTGAATTATTGAATTCTCTAAAGTTTGATATATATTAGTGCTTCCGTTAAGCAACAAATCAAACTGCTTATCAATGGTCATGTCGTCATCGGTGAACAAATTTTCGACTTGAAGGTCTCTTAATTGCTTTTTCTCGTTAATCTTCAGTTTCCTCGCGTGTCTCTCTTCGTCGCTCATTATATATTCGCGTTTCATTCCCGCGTCGAAGCATTTCCTTAACCGACACGACGCGCAGAAACGTCGAGATACGATATCTATTCTGCAGTTTCCTTGAAAATAGCATTTAAGACCCTAAACCAACAAAAATAATTCACAGATAAAACAATATATTTTTTATTACTTGCTATAAAAATATAGTTAAACATATAAAATCATTTTCATTAAGCGCTAATCGTTTTTGCATACCTTTTCCTTAAACGCGTTTCTCCTAAAAAACTCCTTACAAGACGCACACGTAATCGCATCAAAATTACAACCTCTCGCTTTATCGCCGCAAACCTCGCAGCAACTTCTCGGTTCGGTTTTGTAATAATTTCCTCGTGGGTTATTCATAGTCAATAAATAATTTATTTGCGCAGATTATAAACAGTTTAATTCGATATTTTCGTTTTAAATCTATAAAAATTAAAAAATTTGCACAAAGAATGATTTAATAAATTAA
Organism: Phthiracarus crinitus; assembly: GCA_034698025.1. Taxonomy (NCBI): domain Eukaryota; kingdom Metazoa; phylum Arthropoda; class Arachnida; order Sarcoptiformes; family Phthiracaridae; genus Phthiracarus; species Phthiracarus crinitus. Next base: position 8,516 of record JAQGAW010002199.1, on the reverse strand, counting down.
AATTAAAAGATGAACATTAATGTAAACTATGAGAATATACATATGGTGTGTTTTTTTAAGTTAAAAAGATAATATTAGTTAATAAAAAGTAATAAGGGCTGGTAAAACTGAAAGCACTGTGTTTTCCCCTTTTCTATGTATGAATACAGTGAATAGCTTAGCGTTATATGGCTCACGATTGGTTTGCATGAATATAGAAACAATGATAGTGATAATGGTTAAAAACATGATAATATTTATGGTAGAATGTCATACTGTATATTCATATCTTATCGCAGTTTTTTACAGATATATTAGAATGTACTTTAACACGCATTGGAGTGTTGTTTCAGATTTCTGTTCAAAAATTTAAGTTGCGTAATACACACGATCTACTTTTTAATAAATTAACTTTAAATAATTCAATAAATATAAATAATTTTTGTAAGTTTATTAGTATAACAAATACAACAGATTTATTTATCATTAAAATTAGTGTCATTTAAAATCATGTTAAGGCTTAGTTTCAAATTAACAATTTGCTATAATTAAATGTAATCTTGAATAAACTGTAATGAAGTTTAGAGATAATTCACAATAATAATCAATTTTAATTCAATGTTAAATATTATAATTTAGAAAGTAAAACTTAATAAATCCTTAAATTAAGGTAATAAACAAAATATTGAATACAAAGTTCTTGAATTTCTTTTTTTGTTTGTTCGGTAAAAATTTATACAGAATAATCTAAAATTTAATTCTTAATGAATAATTTACCGGTTCTTAAAAATACAAATAATATGGAATTTTAATATAATAAAAATTCTTTGCAAAAATATATTGATTTACTTATTAATTTAGATTTGAATAATCAAATCTTTATGAAAGAATAATACTAAAAATTTAAATTCAATTTCATTGCCAATAAAAAGTTTAGAACTTATTATTACGTTGAAATTAAAACCTAACAAAAACCAAATTTTAGTTTGAAATAACTTAAAAATGAATTCCGTTTCATTATTATCTTGTTTTGCAAATATATTGTTTGCTAAAATTATACAATATATTGATAACATAACTATCGAAACATAAGTTTACGATTGCTTTACTGTTTCATCAGAATATTGAACTGAACTAAATTCACGGTCAAACTCTATTGATCTAAACTAATGATATTTCTTGTTAAATGATGCCAATTATAATTAAAATCTCAAAACACATAATATTCTTAGCATATCTTTAAATTTTCCAATTTCTGAATGTTTGAGAAAGAATAAACAGTTTGTTATGGTATATGCGCAACATTTTATGGACTTATCGCTAACGCTTCATCGCTCACATTATTACTGCATAATATCAGTGAAACGAACTATGGATTAAGCGTAAATTACATGCATATCATTCGTATTTAGAACAAATTGAAATTTTTGATTTCAATCAGGAACCCCATCAGAGTCAAGAAACACTGGTCACTACTGTGGCATTTGCTATTTTTTAGACTCTTTATAAACATTTATTTAATAAGTTTTTAACGTACTGTAGAAACATATTTACTTTGTTTATTTTGAAATTGAATGTTAATTAATTAAAAGGTATTTGCAATAAAATTTTCCGGTATTCGCTAAAACAACAAATTAAACAACAAATAATGTAAATGTTAATCGTTAATCTATTAATGTGCCAATGATGGCACTGATGACACGCGATCAGCCATTGTAACGCACTTTATCTTTGTTTACTGTTATTTTTGAATACAGTATTTACTAAAAGTGCAAAATATTGATAAAACATGAGTGAGTTTTGGGTAATTTCTAAAGAAAACGTTGATTGTACAGCCAATTAGAAATAATAGTTCCGTGAAAATTATTATATTAACAATTTATCTTTTAAATCCATTATTTGATTCGAACTATTTGTTTGATAATAAATTAACTTAAATTTATTGTAAACCATTGACAATGGGATAACAGCCAATTAGTCGTTTCCCATACGGTTCCTGAAGTACTTCTTTGAATAAATACCGTATTTTAGCGACTATTGCCCGCACCCTATGATAATTAAGAGCAGAAGTAAAATATTCCATATATCGCCTGCATCCCATGTATTGCTCGCACCCCCATATCAAAACCTCAAAACTACATAAATCATTGAAACAAATTAACGTTTTCCAAGTTTTTACTTCAACAGATATAAAGTTTTCAAGATAAGTTTGAATAAACATATATAGCCAGCTCCTCATGTATAACTTTTTTTAAATCGACTTTTTATTGTATAGCCAGCGGGCAATAGTCGCAAAAATACGGTACTTGCTTATAGATTACAAAATTTTTTTATTCAAATACGAATATTTTGATTGACAATCAGGAACTTTCCATACACGCTTACAGTACATAATAGAAATATTAATAATGATATAATAATTAAAAATATAGCTAAATATTCATTAAAATGATACACAAAATAATATTGAAAATACAGTTACAATAGAAAATATAATTGTAATACTAATAATAATGTATTTGTCATAATTTAGTTTTAAAAATTACTGTAACATTAGATGAATTGTTTGAATTATAAGTGTACGATGAAGAGACAATTAATTGAGGTTAAACTCAGACAAAATTTAATCATAAATTATTTCTTCGAATATATTATTATCATAATCTTATTAAAATATAGTACACCTACAACGTTATTAAATAAAATATCAACTCCATAATCAACTCTTCTCCGTGTTTATACGCTTTTACTTTCAATGTGTTTTATATTTGACAGATTAAGTACAATGGGTTAGTGACACACATTTCAGACAATTAGTGAAAGCAAATGTGAATCACGTAAGCATTAATCTTAAATGTAATTGCATTTCAGTCGAAAAAAAATCTTATTATTACTTTTAAAATAGATTTTACTTATATTTTGTGATTTAAAAATTACACTGTAATAAAGAAAAGTATAATTAATTTTTGAAAGATTAAATTTTTAATGATTTGATATTTAAATAATTCACAGTACATTAAAATTAGGGTAAATAAACTATTTTAATATATAATAATTATTTCAGTTTATATAGTAAAAAATGAAGAATAAAAAAAGTTATTTAAAACTTTTTATAAAATTTACATGATTTCCATTAAATTAAAAAATTTCACAAAAATACGATAAATAATAATATTATTTTAATAGTTTTAAATTTTACTTAAATTTAAAATAATAAACTAACGTTCGCTAAAGATATATTTAAAACTATTAAAGCAAAATATTACTTTAATTATTGAATATAATTTTCTACAAAATACTAAAAAATTTACTTTTAATGAACAAAACAATCGCAACAATTATGAACAAATTCTAATTCTTTTATTTATTTAATTGAAATAATTCATTAATTAATTAAAAATGTTTTTTGGTGATGCGTTCATACTATCAAGAACTAAACAAATAAAATATAACAAAAGTTGATCACAATTGTAATGAGAATAATCATATAATTTATAATTATAAATTTAAAGAGTTTTAGAAAACAATTATCGGTATCCAAATCCCATTTTGAATACCATGGCTCAAATTTCCAAACTATTTCAGAATTACTCATGTATGATATATTTAATTATTAACTTATGAAAGATCTAATATTTACTATGACTTCTACTATGAACTACATTTACATTAATAATGAGTCCATTATATAAAATAGTATCAAAGTTGCCTAAAAAGAACCTAAAAACTTATCTTTTAAATAATTACCACAATTTTGTTATTATCTTTATATTGTTCTTTAGAAGAGGACAGACAATTATTTTTGTTACACTTTTTCTTTTCAATAGTAATGTCTAATTGACTTGTATTTAAATATTTATAGAATCTGTAGAACATTGTGAGTAACAAACACATGATTAAACTCGTAAACGCGTAAATGAATGGAAAGAGTAATACTTTTCTCAACTGATCGAAACGAAAAGATAGAGTGGCGATCGTGAGCGCTATTCCAACGTTTTGCAAACTCGCTTCTATTGCAATCGTACGTCTAATACTGTGCTCGAGACATACGAGAGAAGCGGCTAAGTATCCCAATAAAAGCCCAACGCATGGCAGAATAAATTCGGCAAAATATAGTTTTACGGGCACACCATTAAACATGTCTGGGAATATAATTACTTCTAAAGTGTGACAAATCACAATTATTCCGATGCCAGCGATGCTTCCTATTCTGGATATAAGTGGAGCTAATTTTGGAAATTTGTATCGGCATAGCATTCCAACAATTGTTGGCGCAGATATCGATATCAATGATATTGACATTTTACTGTATGGTATAACTATGGAATCACTTTCTAAACTTTTCCCATATAACCATGTATTGAATGGCATCATACCCAATGCCACTATAGTCGAAAACGCAGTCATTGTTACACTTAAAGATATATCTCCATCGCATAAACTCGTACAGATATTGGACATAACACCGCCAGGACTGCACGCTAATATTAAAAGTCCAGTTGCGTGAAGTGGATCCAAATCAAGTGTCACTATAAGCCCATACGCGCAAAGTGGCATTATAACAAATTGGCTCAATGTTCCAATAAGTATCCCAAACGGTTTTTTGATGTGAGCCCAAACTTGATCGGATGTGATGGCACATCCCATAGCAAACATTACGCATATAACCAGTGCCACAATCAACACGTCGTGAATTTCCTTAAGTATCGGCGTTGCATCGCCATCGCTATCAGTGACGTTTGAGATTATGATACTATCCATGCTATCCATATCACTGAATCAAACAATTTAAGATGATTTGCGGAACTTTATGTAAAATAAGCACAACTCTAAAAAATCAAATATTTAATGAATTAATAAATGTATGCAGTTTTTTATGACAAATAAATAATATAAATCTTAATGTCAAATTATTTAATGCGAAACAAAATGACACCGTTTTTCGTAACGATCATAAAATTGCATCGATAAGAGAAAGTTAAGCGCAGAATAAGTTTTACCTCAATTAATTTTGACTGACGGCGAGAAAAAACTTGTAAACTTTTTCAGACCAATAAATGCGTTTAAGTTAATACAACTGCAAAAAGTTAAAGTGTGTTAAAATGCTGAGTGTGTGCACAGCTTTTTTTGAATAATATTATTTATTTTATTATTTTATTCTAAATAACAAATTCATTTTTATTATTTTATTATATATATCCAAATCTTATCTCTTTTGTACTTTATAATTATCTTTTTTAAAATATTTTTTTTCTGAATTAAAAAACATATATATGTCTATCATTAACAAACATACAGTTAAGAATAACAATAAAAAGTTTTTTCAAAATCACTCTATAATTGAGTTGTTATTTATAAATGACAAATAAACAATAAATGTTTAAAAGTGAAAGACTTTTCTCAAAGAAAAAAATAATGCTTGTCTGGCAACAAAAGTATTCATCGTTCGTTATAACGTTTTTGATCCTTTATCATAGTTAATGGTTAATGCTTTCGTTTATGATTAAGCAATAAAATTAGAAAAGTAATTAGTATATACAGTACTGTATATTAAACGTGTTTCGCAATTTATTCCATATTAAAATTGAGATCATGACCAAACAAAATATTACCACATTTTTCCTATTAGTCAAAGAGTTAATAAAAGAAGGCATTGAAAAAAAGAAAAGAAAAGAGTGTCCTATTTTAGAAAATCTTGAAATTTATTCAGTAAACTGAGCGTAAAACTTCTTTAAGTGTTTCTGCGAGCGGTTTAGTACTGAATAATTACATATGTTTTATTAATGATGCTCAATGTCATTGCTTTCGTTTATGTTTATCACTCTTTTTTTATAATAATAACTTAGAGATTTAAATTAAATGTTGGATTAACAATAGTTTGAAAGTTAATTCCATTCTTTTTATTGCATATAATAATTAGATTGAATGTGAATCTTAATATGATTGTTGCACAGAATGTCGTCACTAATGAAAGCTTTATTAAAACTCGAGTTAAGTCACATGGCGTTACAATGCTTTCAGTGATCAAACTGCTGCATCACTACCGCTTAAAATTATTAAAAGTTAATATCCTAAAGACAAGCGGAAAATTTGTAAAAGATTTAAGAAAAACAAAGATTCAAGTGAAACGCAAGCATAAATTATGAAAGCAAAAATTTATCAAGAATTATACTTTAAATCAATTAATTTTTAATAAACAAGTTTCACTCGAAGAACGCACACAATTTCCACCTTAAATGTACTAAATTTCGTAAATAATACACCAGCACTTATTTTTCATTAAAGTTAGTTCTACTCAAAACCTTAAAATCTAGAAAAAGTTTTTATTATTACAGTACAAAGTTCATTCTTTGAATTAAAGATTTCCTGTTAAAATTCTACATATTTAACATTTTTGAATAAAACAATTGATTTACAAATTAGTTTCATAAGCGTTTGTAAAAAATTATTGGTGTCAATAGACCTGAAAGTGATTAATCGAATGTACAGGAAAAATCACCAGATTATATACCGGTATATAATTCACTTAAGCCTACTCTACTCATTTAAATAAAAGTTTTGTTCGGATAATAATTTTTTTCACGGTTATTAACATATTAATAAGATGTTAAGTTATGTAATTATTAGCGGAAATAACAGATATATAGCTAAGATTAGACAATTATTATGCAACAAATAATCAGGTATTCTGCATCATTTATTAGCAAAAAACTTTACTTTACAATTGTTATTTTTGCCTCTTTTTGCTTAAAGATAAATTGAAGCAAAATCCCGATAATAATATCAATTCAGAACATTAACCCTAAATTTTTTCGATCATAAAAACAGATTAAAAATTGAAACCAAACATTATTTTTGCTTAAGAATTATTTGAAGAAAATGGTCAAACCTTAAATTTTTAACTTTAACGCAATCGATTCGATTAACTTTACTAATAAAACAATTAGTAAACTCAAAACTTTTGCATTTGTTGTAGCAATTTGTTTATCGATAATAATGAAATAACAAGAACGACACATTCACAGAGAGCTAAGTTTTCAATATTATAATAGAATTTAACACAACACTGATTTCCAAATTTTTCATTTAATTAATTCATAATTTTTAACACTTTCGCATAAATAAATATATTTAAACACATTAAAACTTCAAAATTTTACTGATATTATTAAACTAAAATATTTTTCATTCACATCCTTTTAAATATTAAACCAAACAGCTTTATTATAGGAGAAATAAGACTCATAAACATTGACTTCTAGTGAAATGTTGGGAGCGAATACCAAACCAATTTTTGTATTTCCATTAGTTGTAACGCCTGTATTAATCAAATCAAATACTTTATTATTTATAATGTTAATATAATCTTTGTTTGTTCCGTTGTTTACAATTATATTAAAATCTCCAATGATTACTACTTTGTTGTGCACTGTTTTACTAATACATTCTTCAGTTACACTTAGAAAATTAAGCTTAGTCGTCATCGCCGAGTTGTATATTAAAATTATATCGATGTCATTTATACTTACTGCTATATAATTACAATATGACTTTCTATTTTGATACTTTATAGTTAACAGTATTTTGCAATTAACTTTAGAATAAACAGCGCATCCGTATGCTTTTCGTTCCTTTTTTGATAAAAACTGAGCAATTAAATTAAAATTATCGAAATCGATTTCTACGTAACTCATTAGTCGTGTCTTAATAGTGTTTGGTAAATCGCGTTAATTAAGCATGACATTCCTACACCTGCTCCCCCATTGATTACGTTATAAACAGGTTCTGATTTAGTTTTCATACAAAATAATGAATTCATACAATATTTTCTCTGTTTTTCGTTCAATGATTGCATAAGTTCATTATACTCGTCGTTCGATTTAATCTTTGGAGTAAGATATTTTTCCATTTTGTTTGTGACTGGTTTATTGGCTATATCTTGACTTAGTATCAACTGTAACATGAATTAGTATCAACTGTATACACACTATTAACTTTGTTTTGTTTCAAATTCTTCGTTATCGACGTATTCACAATATATATTTTGTTCATTATACCTTTCATCTTGCAAATAAAAGGTATATTTTGAAGCGTTAGATTTAATTATATCAATATTGTTTAAAAATTAAAGTTTGATATCAACATTTAATAAATCATCGATTTCATTATACCATGGAAGATAAAGTTGACACTGTTCTCGATAATAATTATATTCGTCTGTTCTCTTGAATCGTATAATTTTCAGTTAGTTTTATACGTCTTTCTATATATCAAAAATTATCTTTTAACGCTATTATTTCTCCAAATTCTTCATCTTCGTCAAAATTGTTTTCATTTTCATTTATCATTGTTTTACATTTCTTATTTGGTCGCTTCAGATATCGATTAAAACTTGTGAAAAAATCAGCTAAACAAATATTTTTCAATTTATCTTGTCTTAATGGATAGTAATTGTAGTGTACCTCATGTCACTACACTATTACTGTCTAGTTTCTAGAAGTTTCTAGAACTTGATTACTCATTGCTTAACGTCAACT
>JAQGAW010002198.1:0-15914 GCA_034698025.1 Phthiracarus crinitus | reverse complement strand
ATCATAAAAATGTTTTTGAATAAACTTATTTTTTATTCTTTTATGAAATTTTAAATGCAAAAAGCTTTTGAATTCTATTCGAATGTGTTGATATATGCTGTAATTCAAATGAAAATAAATATTTAAAATGATTTGAAGTCTGAATTCAATTCAACGACCGAATATGACCTCCGAAAATATAAAATCAATTTCGGTCAAATGCAACAATTCACCGAATATGACCGAATTTTATTTATTTGAGAAAAATTTAGGTTTTGCCCGAATATGACCGCCGATTTTATAATTTTTATATGACCGACAACGTATAACACTACTTATATATTATTTTTATGATTATTCGAATTTTATTTCATAATATTTTATTATTTAGTATATAAAAATATGGTTTATTTCAATATTTTTTCAAAATTAAAAATTTTCGGGCTTTTTGTTTTTTCCAAAAGTCCGACCCAACCCAAGCTCGCAACATTTTAGCCCGAACCCGACAAGTTATGTCGGGAGCCCGCCTAGGCCAGAAAAATCGGGGGCCCGTTAGAAACTCTAATGAATAATAAAGGATTTAAAAACAAATACTGATTTTCACATGTGTTTTCTAATAAAAATTTATATAAATTTATAACATTAAAATTTGGTTAAATAAAGGTAAGCGTACATTATAAAAACTCAGTGGTTATAACGAAACTTTAATAAATTTGGTGTTTTGGGGTTATTTGGGATTTAACCAAATATCAGCTTTCTGGTTATAATCATTCAGGGTTGTAATCTTTGAGAAAAATCACTAAAAATCTTTTTTAAAAATAAAAGTTTTTTGTGAAAACAATAAAATCTCTAAAATAAATAGAATAAATTTTTCAAAATAATCATAATTGTTGAATATTATAATTGAAATTTGATCATATTTATAGTATAATGTTTGTGATTATTTCATTAAAGTGCTTGAAATGCTGTCAAACTTTTACGAAGTTTTGTGATTTATTTTGTTTAGTTTTATTTATGTAACTATAGAACATTAGTTACTATAAACAAATAACCAACAAATTAATATATTATTTGTTTGTTATTCCCAAAAATCACATCTCAGATAGTGATTTACATATTATGACTATTTTTGTTATAAAACTATAATTATACAAAATTTTCTATCATTTCCTGGTGTTTCACAAAATTACATTCATTAATCAAAAAATATTTGATTACATTAACATAATATAAATTAATATAATTAAAATAAAAACACTATAAGCATACGAATCATTTAACAAAAAGCACAAAATAATTTATATGATAAAAATGGTGTCAAGTTAGCACATATACAGCAATAGATATAAAAGAGTTTATATTAAATATAAAAAAAAAGAAATATGTAAAGTTAGTTCGCGTGTTTGTAAAGTGTTTAAAAACATGTAATGATTTGGTAACCAATGATATATTTTAGTAGCAAAACAAAACAAAATAAGTGTGTTAATCAGTGATTTGTAAAATTAAACGTACATATCGGAGGGATTGTGTTTTTGACTTGCAATTAGAAGTCAATAAAGAGATAATTTTGGTTAAATTGCGTTTAAGTGTTTATTTTTCAAATTAAAATATTGAAATACAATCACATTTTCTTAATTTTTATTTAACGTGTACTGACTGTATGCTTATTTTACGTTTTCTATTTTAAATCGTAAAAAATGCTAATATTAAGATTTTTCAATCAAAAAATTTGTTGCTTTATGTGACAAAAATGCGATCAAACAGAAATTTGATTATTCAAAAAATGTTTACGCCATGTCTAAAGCGCTCAATTGATATTTTTTCGAAATAAAACGATGCAATAACAATACTTTAAACAAAGCTCTAGTTTTGAAGCTGAAGAGCTCATTCACATCATAAATTCAACGCAAGAATTCAGAAATAAAGAATGTATAGGAAGTAAAACCAACCAAAAAACAGATATATTTGAAAAAAATTTGATCTTTTACTTTAGGTTTTTTGCGTGTTTACCGAAATTTTATTTTTGTTATTATTCTTACTTTAAAAGTATCTTATATTTTGTTTAGTTTGCAAATCCCATGTCATAACTTAGTAAATTTACAAAATGTTTGTGTATTTTCATTCAAACTCGTAAGCTTTTTTAAAATTGAATGTCGCTAAACATTAAATACATGTATGCTTTCGTTTTATACCATAAGAAGCGTTAGTTTACGGAATTATATTTGTCCAAAATTTATAGGTTTAAACTGAAACATGAATCAAAAATAAAACTTTTTACGAAAGTATAGAATATATTATTTAAAAAAATATATCTTTTATTTGAATTAGAAAACAATGTGATAAAACTAATCAAATAATAATAAGAAACAAATAGTTGCAATTTTGACACAATTTACAAATTAAGATAAAATAGAAGTAAAAAAGTGGACCAATGACTTTGATTAGCAAATAAAATTAGCGAAAGAGTGTAACACATTAACACACAAAAAGCAAAGAATACTATTTGAAATCATTGATTTTCTTGACACTACATAAGGGTTTGGTTCTTTCACAAAAAAAAATCAGAATAAGAACTGATGTGAAAGCATTTTTTTAAATGTAATTACTGCATAAGTTTTGCTTTTTTCTCAATGGATTTACATCAATAAAATGTTCTACAAAATGCAATGCACGTATTATGTTGTGCAGTAAAGTCTTAAAGCAAAAATAGCTGAGACTGGCAGTGGATGTGGCTGTGGCTGTGGCTCCATCGCTCTAAGTTAAGGCACTCGATATCATTTTGTATATGGTTATCGAAAGTTAATAAGTTGTTTCAAATTAGTATCATTATAGTTCGATTTAACTCAAAACCTTTCCTATATATGAATTTAATTAATACGACATCAAATCCATTTAAACTGACATAATTTATTCTTATCCTCACATCGAATAAGATCTCAACAAATGCTAATAAGCGCTATTATTAAATAATAATTAACCGAAACACTTATATAAATTATATTATTTAAATAAAAATTAATATTTCAAAAAGTTTAGAAAAAAACACAAAATTAATCAAAAAATAAATGATTTTAATGTAAACGAGAAAAATGTTATAAATATGATTTCTAATTAATTGATACATAAAATAGTATTACTTCTCTTTATTGGAGCGAAAATACTCTACACGTTGTGTCTTCCGAAGATGTTATTATAAACGAGCAATTATTAGATAAAAAGCAGTCCAATATGTTATGGTTATGTCCAGTTTTAATAGCGTTTAGTTCGCCAGTCCTTCCGTCATATATTCGTAGGATTCCGTCTAAACCCGCAGTGTATAATAAATATTGATTATTTTTATGCCACAATAACTTGGAAATGCCATCATCCAGATTGAGTACGTGTCGACGCAATTGAGAAGAAATGTCCCAAATTTCGATGGAACCGCTAACAGTTCCGGTAGCAAACAGAGAAAACGTATTGCTAAAGCTAACACACTCTACAGAATCCACTGAATCCACTAATTCTTCGTTATTATCAGTATTGGAATTATTGTTACTGTTACCGCACTGAAACGTAACAATTACTCTACCAGTTTGACTATTAATCAGTTTAGCGGTGCCATCGACAGAACCGCTGCCAATCAAACAGTTATCAGAAGTGCAATCAATTGACGTTACGCATCCCTTATGACAATTCATATCTAAAAATAATATAAGCTTTTAATTACTTAATTATAACTAGGGACTCTATTTATACATTTATGCATGCATTTCTTATCTTAATAGAGAGGTATAACGGTATAACTTATTAAATTGTATTAACGTGTTTTTCTCTTTGACGTTTAAATAAGTTAACACATGAAAAAATCACGTGCAAATAGCATTATTACAATTGATTTACCGAATGCATTTAATTTGCGAATTATCGAAGCGGGCGCGGATAAGGAGAGAGGAAAGGAATGCGGGAGAGTATCGAGCGCCGATTCGGGCCTCTAGTTTTTATGGTTTTAATAAATTATATTCATTTAAAATATATTTAATATCGCATAAAATTTACATTTCACCTCTAATGTGCATACCCTAATTTCTCAACAATAGCCCGCACTAAAAAGTTATTTTGCTTCATGTATAGCCCGCACTTCGTATTTATGTCTCAATACATAAAGTATGACAAAAAAATTAACATATAACTTTGTAAAAAAATAATTAATGTTATACAAAGGATTCTGAATACACAGGCGAGGAAGTATAGGAATAGTAGTAACGCATATAACATTATTTCAGATAATATAGAATTTTAATAAATGATTTGTTTGATATAACCTAAAGTATTTTTAGAAATTTTTCTTGTACAGATCGAAAGAATTTCACTGCACACATTTAGATAATTTTACTAAGGTTTGGACTAATAAAGTAAAATTTTTCTTAGAAAGTAGATTAAAATATGTGCTCTGATTTTCCAATTTTACACCTGTCAGTTATTATAGGCCTTTTTTAGCGTAAAGATTTGAAACAAAAAGTTTATAATGATAAACCTCTAAATATAATTGGATTTTAAGCTTATTTGTCAAATCAAATTTTTCTCTATTAGTCCAATCCTTAGTAAAATTATATAAACGTTTGCAGCAAAATTCATCCGATTGGTATAGCCCGCGCTCCGAGCATAACCTGCACAAGAAAATTTTTGATAAATTTGTATCACCTTTTATATTATGCGAGCTATCGTTTAGAATTTAGGGTACTTTTGTATGATTGAGAATATTTAATGTTTATGTTAAAAATTGTCATTTAAACTGAAAATATACAATGTTTAAGAACTAATATCCAAAAACTTACCATCAAAATCTGAGATTTTGAAACCCTTGACTTTTTAGCGAAAAATTCAAAAAAATTGCAATTTAAATATGATAAATTTTGTCAGATGTAAGTTTAAGCTTTCTTATGAATAGGATTATTAAAAAGCTTTTAAACGTATCGGATTTCAACGGTCAAAAAAACTCTTTCTTGATTCATCAGATTTTAAGAATTTCTGATAGTATAAATTAGATACCGGATCTAAACTATCAAAATAGAATACTTTATGCATATTTAAGCGCATATTTTGTATTATTTAAGATCATTTTTAATTGTATAAAAATATAGTCCCTATTAAAACAATAAAAATTTCTACTATTATAAAAACTAATAAAGATATGAACATTTCAAACTTTCTACGCGTTCGCTTAGAATTTACAAGACTTCAATAAAAACAGTTTCATAATTTAATTAATATAAAATCAAAACTTTATGCGAGTTATTTATTGCGTAATACATATATCATTTGATTAATTTATCTTAAGGGCGTATATATTGACAATTCATTTATATTAATGCTATACATATAAAGGACATATGTATACGTATAAAGCCATTTCGTGTTCAGTATTCTCCAAAGAAAACAATGGAAGAATAAACAATAAAACGAAATGCTACGCATTAGACTACCAAACAAGCCCTAGATTATTCGGACCCCGACGATTTTCTAGGGTCGGGCTTAAAACTAAAAAGTACGGCCTAACCCGGCTCGATTTAAATGCTTTAAGGCCCGAACCGCCCCTTGATTTAAAGTTTTTTCTAATATATTTTGTTTTATAAACGAAGTTATGTTAAGCTAATTTATTAATAACATTAAAATAACTTAATTAAAGCATATAAAACTTTAAAAGTACAATATTTATAATTTAATTATGAAAACAACATAAATGTAGAGCGAAAAACAATTATAATTCATCGCACGTTATGTTTGTAGCGCAGAATAGTGCCGGGATTTGCGTTTTCACAAAATAATCAGGTCGGGTCGGGCCTCGACATGTTGGGCCGATATAGGACTCGGGTCTAAAAATTTAGGAGTCTACTACGCATCGGTTACAAATCAATTTATAGTATAGCTAAAGTACGTTGCTATTAGTTTAGTCATTCTTGTTTAATTATTTTATAACTTATATCAACCAAATATAAATTTATTTCAATTTTACGGCAAATCAAGCTAAAGCGATATACTGTATAATATCGAATCGTGATTTAATAATTAAATTATCAATTTCTTAGTGCTCAAAATTAAAAAATATTTTCGGGACATTAATGGGAATGAAATTGTAAGGTAAGGGTAAGAACAGCACATTATTAAAGTTTTCCACATCAATATAAATATTCCAAAATAACAGTAAAATATTTATTTCGATATTAATGAATAATTGCTAAACATATTAAAAATTTAATATAAAACAACCCAATTGTCTATTATGGATGTTTTAATTGAACTTAATTTTTTATGCGATTTATCAATGATAAATTATCATTAATGGATAGTAAGACTTTAATTTAAGTAAACAATAATGTAGCAGGGTTTCCCAAGGTATCATTGTCTAGGGGGGTCTCCTTTAGGATTTATACGACAATTTTTTCAATTTTGGTCAAAAACGCAGCAAAATTTTCTATTTGTTGCGTCCTTGAACTTTCAAAATTTTTGGGAGGGGGTATACGGTGTCAGACCCCCTCTTGGGAAAACCTGCATTTAATGTAGTGATGCATAAAAGCTTACCAGTTATATTAATAATAACTTTGTTGGATTTAATGTCCCAAATCCTGATCTCTCCGCTATCATAACCCATAACAACTCTATTTCCATCCGTTAAACATTTGGCGGCAGTGTTTGCTGAACCATAACTCTGCAATGTCTTGCAATTAAATTCTCCAGATATCTTCCAGAGCCAGGCTTCGCCGGTAACAGTGCCAGCAATGACCACATTGTTAATAATAGGATGCCATAACAGCCAATTAATGTCACTCACTTCGTACTCGAAAATCTTTAGGCCATCAATGTTCCAAACTTGAAGCAAACCACTCATGTCAGCGGTGGCCACATATGCGTCCGAATGGCTGAATGACGCGCAAACAACCGAATCCTTATGTCCGCCACACTTAAACAAAACCGAACCATTTTCCACATTCCAGACGTAAGCGAAATCGTCTTCACTTCCAGACACCGCTAACGAATCGCTAGAGTTTAATGAACAGCAAAGCACAGCTTTTTTATGTTCACTGAACACAACCACCGCTTCGTCTATTGGTGTGTCTGTTCTGTCTATTTGTTCAGTTGTTTCGTCAGTTTCGTCATTGACATCATTGTCATTATTGTCATCATTGTCATCATCACTGGTTTGTTGGTAATTGACGTTATCGTCTAATATTTCGATCTCTATGTTAAATATATTCAAAAATACAATTTAAAAACAAAATATTTAAAATGCGCGTTGCGTTCAAACAAATTCAAACCTTCATCGATATCGTTCTCATTTAAGTAAAATTCGTCTGTAGTTTCGTTTGAATGATTGTCTTCCATTCAATAAATGCGTTAATATCGTACTGAAAACGTAATAATAATTAAATAATTAATATAAAGATTGTGATGCAATCATAACAAAACCATGTGATAACATGTAAAATACAATACAGTGAAACACGTGTAAAATCCAAAGTTATGCGTACCATAACTGACTTTATGACGCCTTTTTAACATTTTAATACTAAAGCTTTACATTAGTACTAAAAATGTTATACCATTATAGGCGCCATAAAGTTCATTTCGGTTCGCACATCATTGGTGAAACCATTCATAATATTTAAGTTAATATGAAAAATAACGGAGTATTCTGGCATTCAATTTAAGACTTAATTTAACTTAAAATTAAACTTATACCGACACACCGTTAAAATATAAGTATTTATTAACAAATTAATTGATGCCACGATAATTATAGATAACGAATTGATTTTATGAATTTGTAGCGAAGTTATCGATGAATATCAACGTAAATGATTATCGGATGACAATTAATTTAAATAGATTTTTAATATTAGATAAATAAAAATTATCGTTTGTATTTCAAATTAAGTCAAATTATGAAAATACGGTAAGCAAATATTTATAAAATTAACGAAACAATATTAGGTATTATGAAAATGAATTTATGGTGAATCAGGAACTATGATATCATGATTCGATGGAGAAATGTCTTGATTGTTGCCTTCGGGACCAAATAAAAAGAACGTGTGATACTTAACAATTGAATTAAAAATAGAATTAGATTTTCGAATATAATTATAAAAATAGCATACTTTTGCCAATTGTGATGCCGTCAGTCGATTCACTTTGTCTCTTTCGCTCTCATTTGAATCCAATATTCCTGACAGCAATTGATTCCACTCGTCTTCTTCCTCGAACTCATTTTCAGTAATTATATTACGAGTACTCATATCCCTTTCATACGAATTATTGAATAAATTGGATCGATTAACAAAAATATCGTTTGAATTGTTCGTTGACGTCGACGGCTGAGGATTCGATACAAACGAATCACAACGCGAAACATTCTCTTGATTTGACAATACATTCGAACTAATATTAACGTTATTTCCGTTATTAACATTAACGTTAGTATTAGAGTTTGTCTGACGGCTAGAATTTAGTTCAGATGTTTCCAAATCAAAACTGTTATGCGACGCGTGAGCACCGGTTTGCGAGTCAACCGTTGCGTACGGAATGTCAAATGTGGCTAAAATCAGTTTCATCTCATAATTCTGAGCGGAGTTATTCGCTTTTAAAGTTATAGGTTTTCCTGACGATTCGATAAATGTGTTCACTAATAGATTCTGATGTGACGTTAACTCTAGAAATGCTTTCAAATCTTTGAGATTAAATGACAACGTTTTCGGTTCCGTAAACTGATAATTATAGAATTCATTTGATAAATACTCGAACGATGTGTTTGGCATCATTGGATCCAATTGTTCGTCTTCTTCCAAATAAGTCCTGAATTTAATCCGATCTCTCAATACTTTAATAGTGATTTCTTTAGTAATGGCCGCAAACAACTGTAACGCTTCAGACAATACTTTCGAATACGATATAAAAGCGGGAATCGATTCACTCGTTAACGTCGAAGAATAGCGAAGGCGTTCGCAATCCATATATGGCAGGAAATAATCGCGTTTAACGTCTTTAAAGCACGTCATCTGGAATGCGATCGAAGGCATCGAGTTATCCATAATAATCACGCATTCGTCCACATATTTGTCGATATTTACCAAACGAAACACAAGTATAAGTGATTTTATGAATAGTTTACACTTCGCTGTCACTGCGTTGTCGTATGACTCGAAGAATTCAGTGTTCAGATCGAGTTCGATGAATGCGGTCTTCGAGTCATTCACTGCTTGTAATTTTATGCCATCATTCGATGTGGTAATGATAACCGAATCTGCGATTTTCGAGATAACTCGTACAGCTTTCGATAACACGCGTAAGTTTTGTCCACGAATTTTGCACCGCATTTCCACTTATTATCAGTTATCGATATTTAATGACACAAACGATGGTTTATTAATTTATACCGTATATGGTATACGTATATCACACGATAACTTATTATTTATTATCTTTAAAAATAACGCCAAATTATTACAAAAGCTTAACGTTATGATATCAATAATAGCAACGCTATGTAACGAATAGCCTATAAAACGTCCAGATTAGACTAGTAAAACTAGACATTTCGGGTACCCGACAAATTCGTCGGGTCGGGTCGAGTCGGGTTCGGGTTCGAAACTGTTCGGGTCGGGTTTTGAAAAATTAGGAACTAAACCCAACAAACCAATAAAACATCGATATAAGCATAAAATTTAAAAAATTTTGCAAAAAATTTTAAAATACGAAATTTTTATATAACATAAATAATACTTAATTATTTAATATTACATAATCTATTTCACTTATTAAGTAAGTTTTACTATCTTTTAAATTTTTTTAGAAAATTTTAGCAAAATAAGTAGAATTATAAAAATATTTTGATAATCGGGTCGGGTCGGGTTGAAGCCTGTCGGGTTCGGGTCGGGTCGTGTTGAGACTCGTCGGGTTGGAGTCGGGTTCTGGCTTAGGAATTCTAACGATTTACTAAAATTTTAGTCAAGTCCAAATCTTTCGTTTATTCTTTCATTTTTATCATTACGTTGTTTATGGACGAAAGTTTGTTTGCTTTTTCGATATAATATTAAATTTGTTTCGCTATTAAAATGAGATTAAGTTTGATTTGTTTGAAATACCATCCTATGTTTATCGGATGTAAACCGAAATGGCCCGGAAATATAATGACTGGGTATGAGATTTTGATTGTAAACCATTCTAATTATAGCGTAATTTTCATGTTTCACAGAAAACATCGTTACGTTCCAGCGGTAAGACTTGGAAAGAAAATTGATTTATGGAGACAATTGAGACACGAAGAAGAAGTGATGAAGTATTTAAGCAAACCATACATAACTGATGTATTTGACTGTTTAGAGCGCAATATCGCGAACATTCATTAAATCATAAAACGTTATAATACTTTAGGAACAAGAAAAAGCGTACTTAAATTCAGTGAATCGAACTCATCCGCCGTATTGGTGTGACTTTCTTCGAAGACCCATCGAAGTTCCGCTACAAAATTCATACGCAGCCGACTATTTCAATAGATTAGAGAAGAATATCATGTTTGAAGACGAGTGGTAGTGTTGAGTTCATAACGAAAGTAATAACTTTTAATTAATCATAATTTAAATAATGTTTGTTAAATACATTGTTTTTGAATAAACCGTTCATATTAGAGATGAGCATTCGATTTCAGTTAAATAATAATCTTTTTAGACTTAACTCCTAAAAGTTTCGTAGTTTTTGAATGATAATTTCAATAAATTGTGCAATATTTGCAACAAAATATGGTACTTATTTAATAGTATTGCAAACGTTTTAACCGTTTCAATACATAAGGTATTCTCGATAATTATCTTTAGTTAATTAGTGGTAAAATATATTTGCTTTATTAAAACTTTTTTAATCAAACACTACTAATTTGCTGAAAAATTAGAAAATTCTTTAATCAATATTATTTATTAATACAGTTTAGGGGAAATGAAAATTTCAAATTATGATGAAATTAAATTCCAATAGAAAAATTGAGTTCACTTACAGTATACACTATCAAATGAAAGCAAATTAGAAATTTAAGGAAAAAATAAATAATCTCTTTTAATATATGCGTCGAATCCTCGTTTTTGATATAAGATTGCAGTTTGTTTAGGATCTTCACTATTAGTAATACCTCGACCAACAATGATAATATCGGCTCCTCTTTCATTGACAGCAGTTTCAGGGCTCACATAGATTTGGTCATATTTATCATTATCATCGGAAATGTGTACTCCTGGGCAAAAGTGTAGCATTGTTTGTTCATAAGCTATTCTCGATTGACTCACAAATCCAATCACAAAATCCTTATTTTCGATGGCCATTGTATACGCTGCGTCTGAATAGCTCTTTGTAGTCATATTGCCCTTCGAACTCATTTGAGCGATTAGGAGACAGCCTTTATTATCGAAACACTCATTTTCCTTTATTTTCGAGAAATAATAGACGTTTAATAATTAATATGTTATAAATGATACAATAAATTATAAGCAATGAGACTTGCATTTTGTATTGTGCTTTTCAGTGCACTAATAATTCCAGGTCCGGACACAATATGCGCATTAGTAATGTCAGCCCAATCACTAATTTTATATATTCCTTTACTAAATTGCAATTCCACTGTTTTTCCAATATCTGCAAACTTTCTAAAATTTTTTTAATATTTTAATTTTAATCCGCACATAAAATCGGAGGAAATTCATACCGATCTTCGAAAATTAGAAAATTATGATTTGCTGCAATTTGTTTTAAACTTGTTATAAAATTAGTAGTAAAGTCTTCTATAATATCAATATGAGTCTTAAGAATTAATATATGTGGTCCTAATTTGTCTGCCATACATAATATTTCTTGAGAATTCGTAAGATCAACAGCAACGCACAAATTTGTTTGTTTTGTACGCATTAATTCAAATATTTTACGAGTTAAAGCATTAGTGCATTGATTAATGCGAACTTCTAAGCGTAGTGTCTTAGGTTTAGATGTTATGTTTGAAAAGTTCGATAAATTACTTTCATTAATAATTAGTTTTGTTAAATTGAGTGGATTTGCTTTAATCCAATTTAACGCTTTTTCCACATCTTTTTCAATTGTTTTGTGCCGTTCAAGCAAAAGATTCAATGCTTTGCTCATATCAATAACACTAATGAAATAAATAGAATAAGCATTGATTTAGACTCCGAAACGGGCCACCGATGATTTCCTCGGGTCGGGTTCGGGATTAAAACAATAAAAGCCATAACATAACGGGCCTTAGTCGGGTTCGGGCCTAAAATTTTTTACAATTTCTGTGTCTGCATTGATTGATACAATAAATGACATAACGCTAACAAATATATGAATACATGCCTTTCAACATTAATTCCTAATGAACTCATATTTTGAATGCCATTTTGTTGTCTATCAAGAAATACAATTGCATTGTTTACAACTAATCCACTTCGACGTAATGCCTGATTAGTTAATATGTTAATAGCTATTCATTACTGATGTTAACGCATACATACAATAGCTGTTTCTAAAATACTAGTTCCACTGGAAATGATGTCTTCTATGATCAAAACTTTAGAGCCGGTGTTATATTTGCCTTCAATCAGTTGTCCCGTTCCGTGAACTTTCCTTTCTTTCCGAATCATTATCATTGGGATGTTATTAACAGTTGATATGCACTTATAAAATCCAAATTAAATATTTAACAAATAAATTCAATTTAAAGATAACAACGATATCCTTAAAAGTATACATACGGTAGCGATTGGTAGTGCAGTGTATGGCACTCCGCATATCATATCATATTCGAGTTTAGACGATACTATCAAATCGTATATTAACCCACTTATGCTTTTCTAATCATTAATATTAATCAATTTAAATACAATGTCAATCATCGGCCAAATACGTACCAAAAGCTTTGGAAATGATACTAAAAATCTTAAATCCACATAAATTGGTGATTTAATGCCTGATTTTAATGTGAAATCACCGAATTTGATGCCATTATTCTGATAACAGCTTAATATAATCTGTTGTATTGGATCCTTATTTTCATTGATTTCCATCGTACAAATTTAATATACTATACATTAAACTTTTAAACTTAAACGTATTTTGAGCGCAACTTTAAAAACATACAGTTAAATAGAAACAGTAAAGCGTAACACGTGTTTGAGATTTATTTCAAGGACATTAAGGTAGGGGTGGAGGATTTGTTGCCAGTTTTTTGCGACGGAATATTGTTCTATGGGTCATGGGGAGTTGATTGGTACCACTCCCGACCCGATCCGTCAACCGGATCAGGTCGAAAAATCGAATTTTCGGTTTTAGGGATTTTTGGGGTTTTTTAGGGTTTAACCCGGGTCCAACCCCCCAAGTAGGGTATCGTTGGATAGGTCTTGGATAGACCTATCATATGACACCACACCCGACCCGGTCCGACTCGGGGTCCCGGAAATAAAAAATAAAAAGTTCATTACTTCACTTATATTATTTAAACACATGATACTTTCAATCATATGTTGTTTCAACAGTTATAGCTGTCATTTGCATTTCAGCTATTGATCAGAGAGGTTGAGAGAGAGGTGAGAGACAGACTGAGAGACAGATTGAGGGGTAAAAAGGTGTTGGGTATGTGCCGGCCGCCATATACCCAGAGTTGGCAGCTGTGGGGAACTATGGTCGGAACTGTAACCCTGAGGGGTTGTAGTATCCCGTATTCCGGATAAGCAGAGAGAGATAAAATCTCGCCATAGTTACCCAATAGAATTCGCCATACCTAACAACTGCCTTCCACGGTTAGATTAATCGAAGACATTATTAATACATTTGGTATCATTTCAGATTTAGACAACAACTATCGTTAAAATATTATTGAACGCTATTCATTATGGAATTTCCTGATAGTTTTAAAGAGATGGGTGGTTTCGCCAAATTAACAATTTTCAATTTTTTGGCTTATTTTTGGAGTCCATTAAAAATCCAAAAAAATATAAAAAAATATAAAAATCCAAAAAAAATGTCTTGTCAAATTTATATGTTCGTGTTTGTCATGGGAAACAAGTCAAGCCCAACCTCCACGTGGTGTTTCCTGGTTAATACTAACGGGCCTCTGCAAAAATCTAAAATATTCTAACAGAATATTCTGTATAATCGGAACTGTGGGGTCATAGTGGGGTGTGGTGGGGTCGTAGGGGGGTGTGGGTTGTGTCATCAAGCCAAGACCTATCCAACGATACCCTTCTTGGGGGGTTGGGCCCGGATTTACCCCTAAAAAACCCCGAAAATCCCTAAAACCGAAAATTCGACCTGTTCCGGTTGACGGATCGGGTCGGGAGTGGTACCAATCAACTCCCCATGACCTATAGAACAATAATCCGTCGTCAAAAGTTGGCACCAAACCCTCCACCCCTACCAAATTTATTATAATTCTTTTTACAATATTTTGTGTTTAAAGGAAGTCATAATCAACTTCAATGCTATACTGATAGTGAAAACAACATCAGACAAATCGATAATGCATTGGCGATAATCGCACGAAGAGAATCAAACGGAAAGTACACGTCAGCGATGTTATACACAAACTTTAGCTTCACTTATGGTAAGCTTGAAATACGTGCTGCTTTACCGACAGGAAAACTATTGAGACCATCGATTTGGATGGTAGACAACGATAGTGATACTGATCGGGCAAAACGCGGACAAATCGATGTCATGAGTAACACACAGACGCCAAAAATTTATAGTGGAATTCATTACTATAGTAATGGATATCAATATAGTGGCACTAATTTCGATGATAGAAATTTTTTTTCGAAAATAAGTTTCAATGATTATCACATCTATAAAATTGAATGGTCTAATGAATGGATTCAATGGTTTATCGATGATTATCAATACTTTAATATTAGTACTAATAGAAAGTTTAGTGATTTTTACGAACGAAATGGTCAACCATTTGATCACAATTTGAAGCTATATATTCATTTAGGAATCGGTGGTGAATGGCATTTCCAGAATAAAGTCTTAACTATTACTGACGCTAATAACTGGATTTGTCCTGTATTTATAATCGATTACATTAGAATATATCAATTAAATGATTCCTCGTTTGCAAGTAATATGACTCAACCCTTTGACGACACAATTTCCTCTCCAAATAGAATTTGTGCAAAAATAATGGCAAAATCTAGATTAACAGGAAATACATCTTACGTTTGGGTTTTAATTACTGTTATTTCGATTATAATTATTATTTTGTCGATTTTTCTAATTTCTTATTATTTATTAAAAAAGCGTAAGAATATTAAACAAGAAGTTAACCAAAACAACATTTTAAAAATAACAAACAATACAGACGCTATAAATGATAATAATTATTATTGTATTGAGGATTACGCGATATAAACGGCAACGAAATCGACCAAATTTATAGAGCGAAGAGTTGTAGTTATACTGAAATTTTAAATTAAAGACCATCAAACAACAGTACAATTTTATTAATATTATTAAATAAAAATTTATGTATAAAATACTGGCCAGACTGTAGTAATAATTTTAAACCAAACAAAAATTAGTTAGTGATGGCTGTATAGGTATGAAATATCGTACTGTTGTGTGATTTTCATGTTAAATATAGAAAAAATAATTAGTCGTTCTCTAGCATAGAAATTATTTTCATAAAAACCCATCACACAACAATACAATATTTATGTAATTTTTACTTTAAAAAACACATCACACTATAGCATGATTTTTATTGGGAATTTTAATTTAAAAAATCCTCGATTAAACAGTGATATTTTTACTTAAAAAAACTATCGTACTACAGTGCGATTTTTCTTGGAATTTTTAGTTTAAAAATTGGTTTACTACAGTGTAATTTTTACCAATATTATTTCCCAAAAAATACACCCCAC
>JAQGAW010002197.1:0-15915 GCA_034698025.1 Phthiracarus crinitus | reverse complement strand
TGGCTCTAAATAAGTTCACTGTAAAGTGATTACTATTGTTGTAAAACTAAAATTATAATTTTTATAATTATATGCAATTCTGAAATATAATTGAACAACAAAAATAATGAAATATTCTTAAATTATTAATAAATGCAAATGGTGGTCAATTGGCTTAAAAAATCCAGACATATATATATTTAAATATTTTATTTCCACAAAAAAGCTAAGTTTTATTACTTTATTTTGTTTAATTATTAGCTAAAAACTCTAAAGTTTTATAATTTTTTCAAAATTAATATTTATATATTAATGTAATGCTGAAAATTTAATTTAAAATATTTAAATTTTAATATTTAAATTAAAACAGCTATACTTTTTGTAGCGTACCTTATTTTTGTTAAATAATCCCTTAAAAGATTTTTATCATTTTCTAATTAATAATGATTTTATATTTATAATATCAATAAGTGAGATCTCAAAACTCAATTCAATATATAGTGGATATGTGTATACTATAAAAAAATATTTTTATTGATTCACGAATTATTAATATATAAAATAACAAAACTTTCTTAATGTTTTGTAATATTTTAAAGAAATTCTTATAATCAAATTTAATTATACAATTTAATATATATATAAAAGATTTTAAATAGTGAAAATTAATTTTTGAAATTAAAAAATTCATTTTATGGTTGTTCTTAATATTTTAGATGTAATGTTTGCAATCGAATCAATTAATTTTTCTGTTGTCTTCAATAAATTAATGTAAGAAAATAAAATTTTAAAAAATAATTAGTGACAGCAACAGAGATGTCTGATAACTTACTTTTTGTTTTAAGGTGTTCTTAAAAATAAAATTTTGAAATACTTTAAAAAATTTTTTTAGAGTAAAAATTATTATTCATTGATATAATATAAAATTAATAATGTAGAGAAAAAATGCAATAAATAATTTTAGACAAAATATAAAAATTATAAAAAAGTTTGTGAGAATATTTAAAACTGATGATTAAAATTTTCATAATTTAAAAATTATTTTTGAGTTAAAGCTTATTAGTTTGAGGTTCTGATTTGAGATTTATTACTATTAAAACATTAATGTTTTAAGTTTACCAGCCTTCGGGCTGGTAAATATGAGTTCATACGTCGAAAATATTTATATAGAAATCACGTGTAAACATTTTTATGGTCATATTACACCTCTGTTTATTATTTTTAGTTCTTCATAGAACTGTTTTCAACGAATATAAGCCATTGACAATGATTGCTGTAAAGCAATCGAAATACTTTGAGTGTCTGGCTCTAAATAAGTTCACTGTAAAGTGATTACTATTGTTGTAAAATTAAAATTATAATTTTTATAATTATATGCAATTCTGAAATAACTTACTTTACTTATAAACCCTATATATTTTGCCCGAATCGCCCGAATTTGCCCCTTTTTGTCGAACTTCCCTAATTTTTGCTTTTCGCCTGAATTACACCAAATCGGTTTAACTTATCAAAAATTTTGTTAAAATTTGAGAGATATTTTTAAAATTTAAAAATTATTCACTTTTTATTTACATACAAATTGATTGATTCAGCTCATAGATCGGGAAGTGGTGAGGAGGCGACAGTGAATTTTATGTCTGGTTCCTTCCCCTTCTATTATTTCCCCACTAAACTCTTGTTTTATTTGATGAAACAATAATTCAGTGGGGAAATAATAGAAGGGGAAGGAACCAGACATAAAATTCACTGTCGCCTCCTCACCACTTCCCGATCTATGATTATGACAACACATTTTCTTTTTGTGCATTTTCTCGAACTTTTTATCATTTATTACTTAACGTTTAGACATTAGCATCTAAAATTTAAATAATTAGTGATTGTTTGATTTTATATATATGCAAATAAAATTTTTTAAAAAATTATTCGATTGTAAACACTTTATATAACTGTCAACAGTGAGAAACCAAAACCCATCCTCACTAAGAACGTTAGTGTCGTTATACCAGAACACAACCTTTCCGTCCCGACTATAAGTTGTACCATTAAAATCTGTCACAATCTCTATATTATAAACGTGATCAGGTATTGATTAACAAATATTTGTCATAACTTAAATCATTTTCGGGCAGAAGCGGTCGCGTTCCGTCTCCGGGGTATTTCCGAAACCTAGTCGTGGTAATACTCTTTCCCCCATAACTGACTTAATACAACCGAAATGAGTCATACTCTTCCAGCTTTCCGTGTATACCAAACCCATCAGTTCTATATCTGTTTAAATCTAAACACAAAATATTATAGAAAAATGTCACAAAAGTATCAAACCAACACATATCTCACGCTATGAAAAAATCACATACAGATATACAAATACCAGTCTAACTCACGCCAACTTCGAAATGAATTTTGTAAATTAAATTTCATTAGAAAATATATCCATATTTAGATGGTTAGTATTTTTAAAACAATCGCATTTTAAATTGCAGTTATTTTATTAACAATTTATGTAAATGATTTATTAATTTTAATAAATAATATTCCCAAAGAAATGCTTAAGAATAATATTATATTTTAAATTTCTAAAAGAAAAAATATATTTATTAATTTTCTCGAAGAAATTTTTGGAAATAGTCAAACAAGTTTAACAGAATTTTATTCTATTTTTCAAAGAAAATTTTTAACCTTGAATATTATTATTAACGGTATTGTATTTAATATTGAAAAATCGATCTTCTATTCCGATGAAAAGTATTTTAAATCTTTCAATCATTAATCATTCCAAAGATTATATAATTTAAATTTAGTTTAACTAAAATAAGACAATCTAAAATAAGAGAATACTGCTCAATAATTTTTGACATAAAACTAATATAAATAAATATCAGCCATTCTCCGTTATTTGTCGTCGATATTGTAATGATTCGCTTTATAGCTATAAATATGATTCCCATGCCATAAATTAAATACAGAAAGCATATTTTTAACTAACATAACGTATCAATACTATTATGTAAACGCCATCATTTAATTTAGATTTATGTTAATGATAATTCTACGGGACCAATATATCAATAGATTAATGGTAGAGCTGTTTTGGTTTTTAACATTGTATAATGTTTTGAGTAACGTGATGTTGACGTTCGCAATCTTCAATATATTTTTTTCGATCATTTTCCAAATCTATTAATTAACTGTATTAAAAAGATAAAATAAAATAAATTTTAATTGAATAAATATATAACGCTGACGTTGATAAAGAAGTAATATTAATGGAGTATAAAATAACATTAATATAGGATAGTTATAAGCGAATAAAAAATAAAGATTATTAAATTTATTTTATTTTAATAGACATTAATCTAATTAAACAAAATAATTGAATAAGTTTGTTAAGCATAATTTTTTCACGAACAGAAATATTTTTCTATGATTATTAATAATAAAATTTAAGCCTACTTAATAATTAAAATGTTAGACTTTAATAATTGTTTAATAAAATAGATGTCGCGTCAACTTTCCTATTTTTATATGATTTTATAATACAGCTAGTTTTGTATGAAGAATTTCTATCTTAAATAGTAACCATAGTTACCCAGAGGGGATGCTTGCCAAGGGTTTACACCTCCTTGAAATTTTGAAAAGTTGACCCCTTAAGAAAAATAGAGAATTGTAAAAATTGTCGTTGAAATCCGATGAGTTTTTGAACCCCCCTCAAAAATTGAGATTTTAATGATCTGACCTCCCCTAGAGTCTGGGTAACTAACTATGATAGTAACTTAAATAAATAAATCAAAAATATTTAAAAACCCCTAAAACCTATATGATCTGTGTTTAACCCCAAACCCATTAGTTAATATATCGGACGCTTTAAACTTCTTCGGGTCAGTTGCCATCCTAAAACAGATGGGATCAGACACGCGTCTGCGTGTTGTAACCACTACTTCTTAACTTATAATAACTGGTGCGTATAATTTCCTAGTAAACCAAAGTTTCCACTCTGATCATTGATAACCAATGGCCATCATTTATGAATACCTGTCCGCCTGATTGTTGCTCAACAAACCATTTGCTTGAGTTTGTTAGTTCTGATGCCGTTTCGTTGCAATCGAATGTCATTGTATAGCAATTAACGTTTACAATTTGCAGATAAAACTAATTTTACAATATATTTTATACAATTAGATATACAGTTTTACTGTTTTATTTCCTTACATTTTACATATATCAGAAAACAAATTGTTATACGCCTAATGTTTTATAAATTAATTGTAAAACATAACTTTGAAAATTATAAAACTAATTCTAATAAATTATAAATTTTTAATAACTTTTGTTTCAACTATCAGTAATACTTTGCAAATTATTTAAATGTAATTATTTACTATTTTAGTGCTCATAGGTTTACATGCGATCGTAATGTACTAAATTTATATGTACGGTGTTATTCGTCATTTGTTTCTATTCCCATCAATACTTAATCTGTAAGATAAAAATTTTTGTGCTGTTTCGGTGCAAGATTTCGATAAATAAATTATTTAATACTAATAATAGTAAATAATATTTTAACAAATTTATTAATTATATCTTTTTCTATTAATTCTATTTTTCCGGTTATTTTTTCTATTGCGGTAATTTGGGCTCATATTACTTGAATAATAATCGATTGTTTAGCACTTATTCATTCCCCAATTGCCACTTGATTGGCATGACATTCCAGCACAGCATTCGTGTACGTTATAACAAATTTGAGCTTTATTTTGAATTTTGATAAGAGTTTAATTAATGAACTAATACTAAATGATGAGTTAATCTGGCTATGAATTAATTACCTCTGCCTTTGCAAGATCTGTATAGACTTGAATATGCCATCGGAAATATGTAAAAAATAAATATCAATTAATAAAACATAAGTTATTATGAACTGTAGGATAATCGGTTTTAGCATATGGGGCTAAACGAAAATCGAATCCTAAACTAAAACAATAATCAACAGACTATCAATGATCGCTCTTAATCTTGTTATTGATATTGTAAGGTTGGGGTGTCATATGTGTCATATTGTAAAAAATATTTTCTAAGATCTCTAGCTTTTAAAAAGTAATTTCCTATTTCAATAATAAGACTGAATTTCACTTTTAACCTCTTGGTTTTAATTAATAGAAATTAAATTAATCGAAAAACATTTATTTATAGTAAAGTAATAAACATGATTTATATGGCTTAGACATAAATTTTCGCTTTGTAATTCAAAGTTTGAAGCAAGTGTTTAAAAGTGAGTGATATTATATCATATAATACACATTAAGCCTTAGTTATGTGTTAAAGGAATTTTTTTGTTGTTTATTCATTTAACACTTTTTGCCGATTTTTACTCAATGCTTTGAATTACCATTCCTTCTACACTAATTATAGCCCCAATTACCGCCCTCGACATTACAACTTTAACCATAGCAACAATCGTAACTACTTTCACAAATTTGACCTAAAATTTAAAAAAATTAATGGTCACTGATTGTTATTGAATTTGATTTATAACTTTGAATTACCTTCACGAGCACATCGTTTAGCGACAACAATAAAAACAAAGATTAAAAATATGCCGAACAGTATTATTGATTTAGTATACATGTTATTATCGATGGCTATGCATTTTTTGCTTTTAAGTTAAATCATAAAGTTTATTATTAAAACTAAAAATATATTTAATAACTCTATATAAAAGTGTACCATATGTTGTATGAATTTTTAGAGGTTCATGAGCTAACCTAACCTAACTGACTATATACCGAGGTATAACTTTAACTCCACACTCAAACGCACACACATTCAAATTAAAGATATAATAGGATGGGTTGTACATCTTCGACCCGACACGAACTGTGAAATTTGATGAGCCACCCGAACCGAACTGATAAGAAACCCGATAACCCGAAAACCCAACAATCTAATAAAATATGTAAAATGGTTTAATAATCGAATAGCACATATCTTGTATCAAAAATAATAAATATGAGTTTTCTATTCATTTTTATACTACTAATATATTAATAATTAATATGTTGATTATATAAAATGCTTATAAGATTCTTTTATTGACATTTATTAAAGTCAAAATACATTTAAATTTCTTTATAAATTCATTATATTTCACACCAAAAACTGATTATCGGGTTTTCGGTATCATTCGGGTTAACCGATAAGATTTTTATTAAACCGGACCAAACCGAGTAATGATATATAGTAACCCGAACCGAACCGATAAGAAACCCCGTCGGGTTAACCGACCCGTTAACATCTTTAATTCAAATACATGCAAATTTTAATTCTTAATATTTAAAATCATAAAACATCTGTGTTTGGAAATAGAAAAATATGTCAATTTTTGGTATTTATAGTATCATTAATTATTAATACTGAACAAAATCTTCGTAAAATGTGATTTATTACTGGGAGGATTCAATGACGTTAAGACTGACGATCCAGATATCAAAGAAGCGGTGATTGTTGCTATCGACAAAATCGGTAGTAAAGATAAAACTTATGGTTCGCTAAGAAGAAAATATAAACAGGTAAACATAGTGAACGCCAGACAAAAATTGGTGTCAGGTATGCTGTACTCAATTGAATTTGTTATGTCCGTAAATGAGTGCATCACTAATGATGATATCAGTTGCGTATAAAAAGTATTGATTTTTACGATTTATTAAATACCCTTATAATAATTTTTCAAATTATCGAAATTATCATTAGAGAGTACAGAAATGTAGTGCAGAAGTATGGGTGCAGAGATGGATGCCCGACCCGTTAATAAACTTTTCAGTTGAATTACTTTTTTTGCTATAATCATTTTCATTTTAGATATAATATTAATTTTAGATTAATATTTAAATATAGCTTGACATAATTGAGTTTTCGGTTTACATTTGACTCAAGTATTATTTGAGTTATGGGTTTTCTCTGAATTAAGTCCTAACAATGTCCATTAATCAAGTAAAATTGGGCCAACAATGAGCTAAAATGAGAGATAAAATAGGCTGAAAATCGTTAATAATAGACAAATAATTTACTATAAAAGATTCCAAAAATTATTTAAATAAAATTTGCTAGTTAAAATAACATTGTTTAAACTATTTATTATTATTATTATTACTTCTTATTACATAACTAGAGTTTAAAACAAGACTACTTCGTGAGAAAATAGTTTAAAAATCAAATAACACACAACCTTTACTATAACTAAACAGACCACACCATTTCCGATCCAAACCAACTATTCAACACCACTCGACCCGCTTCGCTAAAACTAATTCAGCCGATAATTCTGATAGAAAATGAGAATTTTCTAGTTTGGTCCACTAAGAGTAGAACTGTTTTCCAGCCTTAATATCCACACAACTTTTTAAGCTAAGTTCAACGGTATACAGTAGGTGTTATCTATTAAATTTTATGTTTTTTCTACCTCATTTTTCATTAGTATGCTACTGTTGTAATGAAATATTTAAATTTATCATACTATAAGTAATTAAGCCAAATTATATTTGATTACTAATAACTATTATTTTTTATTTATAGATAACAAGTAAAATTTAATATATACATTAAAATGGCTTTTATTGAAGAATTTGAAAAATTGACAATTCCTGACATTTCACAAATAAATGTTAAGATTACGGAAAAGAATTCAATAGATGATTATAAGTGGATTATAGAGGATATTAAACAATGGATGATTAGTAAATCACTTCCTAAAAAACTAATGCGTGAAAATCATGGCAAATGGATTGGAGTTCTATGTCAAGATGTGTTATTCAAGGAACGATTGGTACAAATTGGAAAAATAAACATAATTTTGTTGATTATAGATGATAGATGTGAAGAGTTTATATCGTCAAATAACTATTATGGTTTAATTAGATATTTAAATCGATTGACAGAAGAGTTTACGAATTTAATCAAAGTAAACGAAAGTAAGATTTCACAAAACCCTTTTAAATAAAAACTAATTTCTATAAACTTTGATTGCGTGATCTAATAATTATTAAATATACTTTTAAATTATAATCAATAAATTAAATATAAATTACGTTATTGTTTTAATTCCGCAGAACGTTCTTACGAATCAAAGCTATTTAGTGAGATCTGGGCTGAAATTTTGCCAAATATGTCAGAGAAGAAATGCGATATAATTATTCGATCGATTTGTGATTACTTCAAAATGATTATTTATACGCAATTAAACTTTAGGGCACAAAACAAATACATTGGTTTAGAATTATACATGAAATATCGAAGAGTGGATGTCTGTTCCATACAAATGATATTATTTGCTGAATATGTAATGGATGTTGATTTGAAACCCGAACGTACATCATCTAGTATTTATAAAGAATTAATTGGCTTATGGTTTGATCACGTAATCTGTGCTAACGATTTGTTATCGTTTCGCTTTGAATTATCTAATTGCGAAATAATGAATTACGTTATTGCTTATCAATTTGATAATAAGTGCAGTTTGCAAGAAGCTGTTGACACGACATTTCGTTATTTTAGAGAAATTGACATCAATTATAAGGCTTGTATCGAGCGATGTAAGGGTCTTAATGACCAATCATTTACAGCTGTTATCAAATTTTTGTTTGCTTTGACTCCTGGAACTTTAAAATGGCAAACGAAATCGAGTCGATATAATCAACAAATTGAGATCAATAGTTCGAAATTACTTGAAATTGAAAACAATCTTAAAATGAAAACAAATAGATATTATCCATTGTGTGAAGTTATTGGCGAACAAAATGCGAAAATATATGATTTTGATTTTCAATGCTAAAAAAACAATGATGTTTAAAAATTTATTTTTTTGAAGAAAACACGTCACTCGTCTAATTCATAAAATTTTAAAACATAATGAAATATTTGTTTAGACTGTTTTAAGAATAGTAATAATTAATAATTGAAAGTTTGCATCCGGTATTAAAGGTATATTAGCCCATAAAATAATTCTGAATTTTTAAGATTTTCATTAATTTTTTATCTGACTTTGCAAAGTTCAGATATATGGATTTGACCCTGTCCGTCCGTCATTCCGTAGACACTCTATAATTATTAAGGGAATTTTTCTCTATGTTTATTAAAGGATTTTACAATTCAAAAAAGACTCCTATCTCCCTTTATTAACATAAAGAAAAAAAAGACTCATATCATTAAAATAGACTCCTATCTTCAAACAAAATCCGTTTATTAATATAAAGAAAAAAAGACTCCTATCTTCAAAAAATCATTGTTTAAACAAAAAAAATTTATATAAATGAAAAAAGTTCATTGTTGAAAAGCAAAATATTCTGAAAATTAATTAAAAACTTGTATAAAATTAAAAACTTTTTGGCATATTCCGTTATTTTTAAGTGGAATATTCCGTTTTTTAAGAAGAAATATCTTTAAACAGTGTCAAAACTTAGAATTATAACAGATTAAACTGCGCCATATTCCGTTTTTCAGAGTGGCATATATCCGATATTTTTTGAAGAAATATATGGAAACTGTGCCAAAAATAGAATTAAAACCGATTAAACTGCGGCATATGTCGTTTTTACACTGTATAGTTCGGATTTTATTGCACATGCCGTTTTTACACTGTATAGCTCGGATTTTATGGCATATGCCGTTTTTACACTGTATTTTTCGGATTTTATGGCATTTGCCACTTTTTAATGGGACTTATTAGAAATGTTTTGTTACATATGCCGGTGTTTAATTGTATATAAAGTGGCATATGCCACTTTTTGATAGTAATAAATAGAATTGTTTTGTTAAATATACCGATGTTTAACTGTTTATAAAGTGGCAAATGCCACTTTTTGATGGTACTTATTAAAATTTTTTTGATACATATGCCGGTGTGTGACTGTATATAAGTTTCATATGCCACATTTTGATGGTAGTAAATAATTTAATAGTGATGAGAGCGAATCTGAAGACGACAATGAACTCATAGATCCGACTAATTATCCAATTTTTTAATCTAAACTTTTGTTAAATTTTGTATAATATTATAGTTTTGATCATAAAAACAAGTTTAATATTAATTCAATATTGCAAAAAAAAGATATTTTAAGCCCGTATCGACCTTGTTTTATTTTTAAAAATCATTTAGTAAGTCTAATGATGATTAATGATAATTTTTTTTAAATTAATTTGAAACTAAGTTTTGATGATTTTTTAAGAAACATTATTTCTATGTGTATATTTTTCGCATATTTCTTGTTTAAATTGAATAAAAAAACACTCATATATTCAAATTCCAATCAGAAATAACTAGTTTTGTTTAAATTTAACTATAGTTTTTGAAACTCACATGACTTAACGAAAATTTGTAAGTGTTTCGTGAAACCTGTTGTATAATATATTAATGAATTAATTATGTATTCGTTATTAATTAATATTAATTAAGTTTAATATTGGATTAAAACTTATTATTGAATGGGTATAAACATTTAAATTATTACAATAATCAAATATTAATTCCACTTGAGTACGCATTTTCTTTTCAAGAGAGTGTTAACGAAACGAAGTAAAGCGTATTTAAAACACGATTTTTCGTTAATAACGAGTTTTTGGTAATATGTGCTTCGAGATGTTGCTTCGTTAGTGTTAACGATAGAACTTAGCTAATAATAGATCCATTTAGTGAAAAGAACCCCATGTAAGTTATATTTCAGCATTAAATATTACAAATATACCGTAATTAGTTATTATTTTTTAACAATATTTACGTAAGTGTTCAGAAACTTGTCGTAAGCGTTCATTGTGTGACTTCCAATCGTGAACGTGATTACCGATATCGTCGAAGAACTTTTCAACATTGATGATACCTTCGAGTGCCTTCTGTAATATTCTATTACAAACTTTTGACTGATTCTTTCCACTTAATGGAAAAACAATCCATTCAAAATATCCGTCTTGTGTGCTAGAAGCAGTTTTTTCGATATCTTTTGGATGTACCGGAAAATTCCAGTAACACCATTGTATCTCCATTTTACTAAATAGTCTTGATTGTATCACTCAGTTATCAATAAAATCTTGTATAAGTGTTATGGATGTTGGATCTGTTATCATTATTTCGTTTAATTTGCGATAATCAACACAAAGTCTGTATGTGCCATCTTTCTTCTAGCATTACAGGAGCACTATATGGACTTATCGAATCTCTGATAAAACCTTTAGCTAAAAGATCATCAGTCATTTGTTTGATGATAGCTCTATGAATTTTTACAATTTATAACAACTTATATTCTAAATTAATTCTAATTATATACTATTACTTATATCTAATCAACAACGACACAACAACACAACAACACTACTAACAAGTATTCTTAATTTAAATCTAAATTATTAGCTAAATTACAATTAAATCATCGCTTATAGCATCATCAATATTACAGGCAGCAACCAAATAGTGGTATAATATTTGTTTGATATAGCATTCAATTATATCTAAACAATCAAATCATTCTTCACTCCATAATAGCGGCATCACTTCATAAGAGTTATCAATTCAGTCATTTATTTGCTGATAATTTCAGTTTTAATTCGTTTTGTTTCAAGAATTTATTTATATCTATAAATAGCAAGCATTGAAACGATTTCTTATTTTAAATCCAATTTATTTTCATACACATGAACGCACGATTTCGTTGTTAAACTTATTATATACTTATGATGTCAATATTTATATAGATTTGATTTGATCTGATTTTACTAATATTTGTTTTATTAGTGAATGTATTAATCAATATTCGACTTGTTTTTTATTCGATGTTTGACTAAATATTATTTAAATTTAAATAAAATTAAATATATTTATTTGTAAATTATTATTAAATTAAATCTAACTATAATTTAATTATAATTAACTTAAATCTAATTATATTATTAAATTAAATCTAAATTAATACTAAATGACGTGTTTACGCTTAATTTAATAAGCATTTATTCAATTAATTTGCCACTAAATCATTAATAATACTAATTATAGTGAGATAATAACAAATTAATAACAACAATAATAATAACTTAAATTAATTATAATTTATAAATTATAAGCCAAAATGGCGTTAATGACAACTTGTTTCACTTAAAAGTGATAATTGTTTTTCAAACTTATCGTTAAGCGAATGAAATAACATTGAAAATGTGCACAAATTTTAACACATATAAAAATATTATTTAAATTATAATCCAAATATCGCAGCACAGCTTATTAAACATAAAAGAGGCGATTCGATAAGCTCTTACTTCAAATCCAAAATGGAAATGCTTGACTGAACAGGACTCATCGACGAACACAAAGTATCAGAATTAACAAATGGTCTTCCGTTAACATTTCAGACAATATTATACGCGTCGCGAGTTAAGACAACGCGTGAATGGCTTCAAGACGCAACTGAATGCGAACACAATCCACCACTCAATTCAGCATTGAATTACACACAACACAAGCCGTCAAAATTCACTCGACATTCAACTCAATCCACATCAAGACCACCTGATGGTATGACGCGAGTCACAGATTCACATCGTAAGCCACCTTATCCTTGCAAGTACTGTCAGAAACTCGGGCTTCAAGAAAATCATTGGCATAACGATTGCCCAAACAATAAGAAAACGAACATTTTGAACACTACAAATAAAAACAATTCAAATACCACTTCAAACACTAATGCCCCCGATGGTAAACAAAGCAATTTTGTTGTGAAATCGCATCATAACAAACACATTGTGCGTCAGAACTCAGTCAACATAAGCAGTGCGGCAATGAATCTCAAATCATTCAATAGTTTTATTCGTTTCAATTGCTACGTTAACAACACAGAAATCGTCGCACTTATAGACACTGGTTCGACAGTCAACATTACCAGTGCATACATGGCTCAACACTTGAACCTCAAAGTGGATCGTAATAAGAGCATACCTTTATCACTTGTAACTGGAAAGACTCAAACGATTGGAACAGTTACGATGAGAATCAGCATGTTTGGATAAACAGCTACAATACCAGTCGAAGTTATCAAAGATTTCAAGTATAGCTTACTATTAGGCATCAATATCGGCGATGTATTTCCATTGATGCTAAATATGCGTCAACGAAGCGCATCATATATTTCTCAACCAAGTAATCAAATGGCAAATACAACTATCGAATCAAAGCAAATTAGAGATATTCACAAATGCTTAAACAAAGACAAGTTATTTATTCGGCGCTGAATATTGTTGGCGGTAGTTCTACAAACACAATCGAACCAATCACATCGTCAACAGATATCGAACCTGAAGATTCTGAAGGCAGGCGTGAAATGGAAAAAATACTTAACGATTTCAGTGATGTTTTCTGTGATGATGAAAAAATCGGTTACTGCATAACAGAATATTTTAGTATAAGACTAAAACATAACAATTCAATCGCTTTACGTCCCAGACATTTACCAGCTTTCCAAAGAGATGAAGTCAATAAACTAGTGGATGCGCTTCTAGGAAAAGGACACATACGTAAATCCACGAGTCCTTACGCAGCGCAGGTAACTCTTGTAAAGAAAAGGGATGGGACATATCGCTTTTGAATCGACTACTCAAAACTTAATAAGGATGTGATTCACGATAAGGAACCGATGCCACTTATTCAGGACATAATCGACAACTGTCATGACTCGAAAATCTTTAGTAAAATGGATATTAAAGATTGTTATTGGCATTATCGCGTACACCCGGACGACATCGAAAAAACAGCGTTCGTCACTCAAGACGGACATTACGAATGGTTGGTCATGCCATTCGGCGGCACAAATCAATGTGCATTCTGTGCACGAAATCTACGCATAGCACTCGATGGCATTCAATGCGAACATTATTTTGATGACATATGCAATCACGGCAGCAATTGGACAGATCATAATATGCGATTAAAACAGATATTTGAACGATTAAGGGATCACAACATAAAACTAAATCGCAATAAGTGTTTATTTGGCGCTAAACAAATCGAGTTTTTAGGACACGTTGTTGGCAATGGAGAAGTCAAACCGCATCCATCAAAACTAAAAGCAGTAAAGGAATTCCCAAAACCAAAAGATGTCAAATCGCTTCAAAGATTTTTGGGTTTGGCAAACTATATTCGAAAATTTATCGCCAACTATTCACAAATATCAGCTCCTCTTTATCAGCTATTAAAGAAGCGAATCGTTTTCAAGTGGACTGAAGAACATAATAAAAGTTTCGAAGAGTTAAAGGAAGCATTGACAACAGCACCAGCGCTCGCAATTTACGATCAAAACAAACGTTGTGAACTACAGACGGACGCATCAACCGTTGGAATAGCAGCCATTCTATCGCAAGATAACCATCCAATTGGTTATTTTTCAAGACGTTTAAACGATGCAGAAACTCGTTATTCAGCGACCGAACTGGAATGTCTGGCCGTCGTCGAAGCCATCAAACATTTCCGAATCTATTTATTGTGTGCACAATTCGATCTGATAACAGACCATAAAGCTCTCAAATGGCTTTTCAACTTTAAGGAGGGAAACAGCAGACTCTTTCGATGGCGAACTAAACTTCAAGAATACTCATTTGAAATTCAGCATAGACCGGGAACTCAAATGAAACATGTCGACGCTTTATCGAGAGCTCCAGTCGAATCATCGTTATTGACACATGAATTTGGCGCTAATATTGACTTCGATATTAACACTATTAAACAGTGGCAAACAGAATCAAATCTCGAGCAAACCAATCGCATGATAAACAAAGATGGAATCATCAGTATTAAGTTGCGAAACAAATTAAAATCGGTTCTCCCAATTAATAAAATACAAACGGTTTTGAAAGCATATCACGACGATAACAATCATCCGGGCATTCGTCGAACCATTTATAGTATATCAAAGCATTTCTGGTTTTTCAATATGCGAAAACAAATAACGGAATACGTAAAGACTTGCCACAGTTGCCAACTCGTTAAGCCTGCAAATCACCCATATTATGGTCCGCTTATTCCTATCGAAACTCCGGACAACCCAAACGAACTGTGGGCAATGGACACTATTGTCATGGGAAGCGCATCATACAACACCAAAGCAAAGTATATTCAAGTCGTTATTGACCATCACTCGAGATTTATATGGGCAAAGGCGACAAAAACAAACACAGCGCAGTCTGCTATTGATGCGCTTCATACGGCAATCAGTGATGTTGGACCACCGAAAAGGCTCTTAACCGACAATGGATCAAATTTTAAGAGCACTCGTTTCAAAAAATATCTTAAAGACAATGGAATTAAGCAAGCGTTTACTACTTCATACCATCCACAATCGAATGGATGCGTCGAAAAAGTAAACGATTCGATTATCAAAGCACTTAAGTTAGCATTAATAAACAAACCGACATTCAAATGGTCGACTTCATTGGCTTCAGTCGTCGACAAATATAACAACAATGTTCACACAGTAACAGGTTTTGCTCCAAAGTATTTGGTGAAAATCAATAACACACCTATCGATGAACTGAATGAATCACGTCGTACAGCGGTTAATAAAAGCAATGAATTTAAGGAGCGATCCAAAATAGCATACGACAAACAACATCCTTCTATTGAACTTAAAATAGGAGACTTCGTCAAAAAGAAAGTACCACATAATCATCCCGAACGCAACAAATTGACTCCACTTTATGAAGCGCCTCTTACTGTTATTAGCAAAGAATCAGAAGTAAACTACAAGCTAAAGGACAATAAAGGCTTAACTATATCTGCTCACGTATCGCAACTAGAACCGTATTATCAACGGAATCCAAACTTCTTAACGGCGGCAGATGTAGTGACCGATTAGTCACACCACTATTAGTGTATGCTTTTCATCACTAATAGTATTAACAGTTTATATTCCTTTT
>JAQGAW010002196.1:0-15935 GCA_034698025.1 Phthiracarus crinitus | reverse complement strand
TACTACATTCATTTATATTTGTATCACTTATTCTTTGTTTTATACTGTCATGCGTGTTAATATAAGCGGGAAAACCTGACAAAATATTATCCCATGATACCATATGCATTTACATAACCTTGAAACTGATTATTGGGCTTTACATAGGCATACGCTATACTAGAATATCTTATCTCAAAATACTAAATACATTAATATTTGTAATATTATTTTGCTCTTTCTAATTGACATGCGTGTTATTAAAAGCGGGAAAATCTGACGAAATGTTATCCCAAAATACTTGATAGGTTTAGTTCATTATAACTATAGCACTAAAAATTTTGTTGGTATGAATTTTTTGACTGCCTGTGATGAGCAATTCCTTGTCAAAGCTAGGGTTAAATTTTTCCCAAATTACTTTTTGTTTTACTATTTTTAGGTTACTGCTGAAGTGTTAAGAAAGCTAATAAAAGTAATTTTCAACCCTATTTTAATCTTTTATTATTATATTACTTGCAGTATCTAATCATTGTATTGGCATTTTAAGTGACATTTTTATAAAGCTTTATTTGACTTTCCAGCGGGCCCCTGATTTATCGGGCCACCGCGGGCTCTCGACATATTTTGTCGGGCCGGGCCGGGCTTTATTTTGTAATTTAGCAACATTATTATTTTATATATTTTTTGTGTTAAAAAGAATTTTCAAATAAGAATGTAATAATAGAATTTTAAATAAACAGAAAATTATAATATATAGTATTTGTCGGGCCGAAGATATTTTTTACCAGGCATGGACGGGTCGGGCTTTAAATATGTCAAATAATCGGGCTCTTGACGGGCTCAACGTAAAACAATCGGGCTTTATTCTGGCTCTGGCCTAAAAATTATAAAAACTGGAAAGTCTTATATGAATCATGCATTTATTTCACAAATATTTTGATAATAATTTTTTTATATTAAAAGAATCCATTAATAATATTGAAGGTCTCTCTAATCACAGATTAAAGTCCAAATTCCAATAGATACTCAATGATTGTGAATTTAAAAATGAAGCATAAATTTATGTCAAATAGCAGTAAAAATTTTAATAATTATATCTAATGCTATTAGAAGAATATATATGATCTAATATTATATTTTAGAAATCTTTTTGTAACTTAATTAAAGTTTATTACTTTTTATTAATTTATATTTTTTACTTATTTTAAAAACTAAAACTAAAATAAATTTATAGTAAGATCATATTATAATAATATTTGAATCAACAACTTAATTATTTTTAAAAAATTTAGGATTTCAAATACTACATCGAAAAGGCTCTAAAAGACGGTGAAAAATATAGATATCCCGGCACTTATATTAAGATTCCAAAAAACAAAATGGACACAATTAGTGAAACGATTGTCCATTCATTAAATTCAAACTACTCTTGCAATCCTAACGTTACAGACAATTGGGATGAATCATCATGTTTTCAATCTTTATTGAAAAAACTATCTCATGATTTAGAATCAAAATTGGGAAATATATGGACAATCATTGTAGAAGTTTCAAAGTATGGTTCGGTTTTTCTTAATCATAATAAAACCGCTTGTAACTCAACTACATATGAATTTATTTTTGGTGAACTAAATTTTTTTTTACTTGAAGCAGAATTTTTTTAATGTACTTTGAAAAATGATAATGACAATGGTAAGTTATAATAACAGAAATTTTCAATAAAATTTATGAAAAAATAAACCAAAATTATAATTTACATTTATATTAAGCTCCCAATGAATTATATTGTTATTGTGAATTTATTCGATAGCTTAGCAAAATTTTTAATGCATTAGATAATATAACGATTTTAATGTTACATTTATTTATTTTAATTATTAGACAGAACTTTTATATTATATTGTTCCATCAAAAATTTGTAGCACTATATACTTTAATAAATGTTTCAAATATTTTGATTTAGTTTAGTTTTAGTTATCATCCAGTCAGCAACACATATATATTTGTTTATCGGACAAAACAAAATGCAAAATAAATTTATTTTCTGACCAGACCCCATATAATTTTGTTTTTCACAAAGAGTTACCAGCAATAAGCATAGGAATTTAGCATAAATAAAAGATATATATTTTTTTAAAAAATAAAGCACAATATTCTAAGTAAAAGAGCTGAAGAATCATTTTATAACATTATTTAATAAGTATTAGTTTAAAAATTTTTTATTACTTGTACTGGTTTATCGGTTAGAATTAGTCCCTCTTTCTCATTGATTGCAAATGCAGTTATTTTCCATTTTGTTAGGACATTAGGCACACATTATCTCAAGTTAGTTAC
Source organism: Phthiracarus crinitus (assembly GCA_034698025.1). Taxonomy (NCBI): domain Eukaryota; kingdom Metazoa; phylum Arthropoda; class Arachnida; order Sarcoptiformes; family Phthiracaridae; genus Phthiracarus; species Phthiracarus crinitus. The sequence continues at coordinate 13,622 of JAQGAW010002196.1, read as the reverse complement.
ATTATTTTTCCTTTAAGTTTAAAAAACACTGTAATGTATTATTTTAAAATAATTATTACTATAATTACGTATAAATTGTATCCCATTACCAAGTCTCATCATTATAATAATTTTCAGTCATTGATATGAATGTCTGTTCTGCTAATTGTCTTTTGTCATCGTTATAGTAAAAGGTGTTTTTACATTTAATATCGCTTGATGTTTCATACATCATATCATTCTCAATTAAACTGCTATTTTCCATACTAAGGAGACCTTGAAATTTTATTAGAAAGTTTTTTCAATAAAAACTTCTGTTTCATCAAAAACTAAGTTAATTTAACTCCAAATAGAAAAACCTTTGAGATTTCAGGTGCATTAATTGACATATCAATAAGTTCACCGCTTTTTAACTTTGTATTTTTCACGTGAAATTCAATATTTTTGTTTATCGAAGGCAATACTTTAAAGTTATGGAGTCTGATAGCAAATAACCACTTTTACTAGACATGTAAGCAAAAAGAGTTACTTCTGGAAACATTTCATTAACAATTTTTATTGAAATTCTTTGAGTTTTGTTTTGATTATCAAATCTTATTGTTTCACGTTTCAAATTTTTTCTCTTGAATTTGAGTATAAGTTAAGTTTCTTAATATTTTCAGTGCTTGTTATAATTAATTCAATACTTTCACCGACTTTGGTTGGAATCTGTTGTTTTGTGTATATTTGAATAAAAGAGTTGTCGCAGGAAAAAGTTGAATTAGTTTCGTAACGAACAATAAGTTCATTGTTGTAATAAAGTTCAGGTAATTTAGTTATTGTATCATAATTGTTAAAAAAATTACAATAAACTTTATTATCAATAACACTCATATCAAAAAGCCTTGTTTCTTTAGTTATATTTGTAATACTTTTGATAAAAGCTTTGCATTTGATAACAGTAGAGTCAAGACTGATATCATTATCTGTTTTACTTAAAAGAGATTTGCTTTCAAAAATTTGTCCGGCAAAAAATCTTTTTGGTTTCTCGTGAGTACCGATCACTGTTGTGTTAAATATATTTAAGTAATGTAGAGCAGTATAAATACTATTAGTCTTAGTGTCAAATACGGTTGCATTAAATCTTAATACTTTATTTATGCATTTTTAAAATAACAGATTATTCATATCAATCGTAAAGTTGAGATATCCGTTGAAAGTTAAATTGTTAAAACTAAGCTTTAAATTACTTTCACTATCAATGCAACTTTTATAAATAGACACCTCAATTGTTAGAAGACCCGAAACTGGTTTTCCAAATTTATTTTAGCTGTATATTAACATTTTTACCAAGTTTTCAGTGAATAATAATGTTTTAGGTAATATTATGTCAACTTTTTCTATCCCAAGGGTTTTTACATCGACAATAAATAGGTGAAAATTTAATTGATTTTTTACTTTAACTTGTATCGTCCAGTTTCCAGTTAATGAGTTTTCGTTTAATGTAAACATTATATCTTGGGTCACGCCATTCGAGATTTTAAAATTTTTAATATTATAATAATCATCAATTTTGTCTAATGATGTCTAGAAAGTTAAAATAATTTTAGCAATTATTAGGAAAATAAATATAAGAAAAATAAAATTTATTAAATTCAATGAGTTTCGCTAAAATACTTTGTATGAATTTTACTCTTCTAAAGCTAAAACACAACTGAATCAAAATTCACAATACCATATGTTCTTTTTTCTATTCTAACTTTTCAAATAATTTGTTAAGGATTGGACAATTAAAGAAAAATTTTCTTTGAAAGAAGATTAAAATGCAGGAATGATATTTGCTATTTCACACCAATGAGTTCTTATTAGCTTTTTCCTATTGTTATAATTTAAACAAAAACCTTAAATTTTTCTCCATTAGTCCAATTTTTGTTATATTTACTCTTCGAAAGCTAAAACACAACTGAATTAAGAGTTTAATACACGCTCTTAAGTGCTATTTACAACAATATATTATAAAATTAAAGTATTTAATACTTTAAAACATAAAGAAAATATAGATATTCAACAATACAATAAATTATAAAAATTCAAAAAATATTTAATACACAAACAAATTGACCTAACTGTTGAATTAATTTGTAATATTATAAAAATGTGAATTGTTTATGAATGCTCTTACTCTTTCTAGTTTATTCTTATTTTTGTTTATTTTGTTCATTTTAGAAAATCTATATTAAATATAAAAAAGAATTACTTCCATTAATATCGTAAATTACAAATTAGTGTCAACACGCGCACACAATAATTGTTTCCAATAATTGTTTCCATTATTACCAGAACTTGAAAACCGTAAACGTAATAATAATATCAATTAATAAGTGCGCGTGAATCACACTAATATGATTCACGCTTATTTGCAATTTACTATGCTTTTAACAAAGTATCTATAAATTAGAGTGCGAAACAGGCGCCTGATTTTTCGTATACCCGCGGACCTCCAACAATGTGTCGTGTTTTATCGTATTCAGGCTTTACGTTGGTAAAATTCGTTTCGGGTCTTGCTTTCGTTTTAAATTATAAAAGTTTCAAAACGAGTTAAATTTCAAATTTTTTGGAAAAATATTTACAAAACAGTAAAATTTTGTTAAAAATTCTATTTAATTCCAATCAAAATTAACTATATTTAATGCTAAAAACAATCAACAGTGATTGAGGATAATAAATTAATTCATTTGTAAGATTTTAAATATTTTTTATTAATGTTTTTATAAGTTTTGTGCTCTGATATTTTCTATGTCCGAGGCGGAATTTTCGAATTAAAATTTTCGGGTTTTTTCAGATTATGCGTGTCGTGCCCACATCGGGCTCGGGCCTAAATTTTTCATGGTCTCGCAGTCTACTATAAATAGATCTAAAAATTGCAATAAATCTATTTGATTTAAAATTAAATTCCTTGATAATAATTATAAATAAATGTTTATTTTTATACTAAAAATTAAGTTTATTTTAAGAAACTTTAAAATAATTAATGAAAAAATTAAAATTAAATTAAAACTAAATACTCGGAAAATATTTTGAATTTATTTTGAATTTTTAATTCTGTATTTTTTTCAATTAGAAATTAGTTAATAATATTGTTCAAATTTATTATAAATTCAAAATGAAATTAATAAGATCGAAAAATTCAGTGTGGGCTAACTTTATAATAATTTAGATAATGCTTATGGAAGAATTATATTAGTTTTTTAAACAATACTGTACAGGCAAATAAATCCCATAACGGAGGAATTACGGACGGACAGCCATACTTAAATCCTTAAGCAGGATTTCATAATTTTTGTAAAACAAATTTAGACATTAAAGGATATTTAAGATTTAAATATCAGTATAATTCTCCAAAAAATCAAACTGTTTTCAAAGAAAATTATATTTTTGTAAAAATTCCTAACATTTTAATTTGAGAAATTTAAAAATATCCAAAAAAATGACAATAAATAAACATTTAATGTTTAAAAATAGTCTAAAACATAAAATTAATCGAACAGTCATATTTAGCTAATTTTGTATTAAATCAAAACTATTGACAAATATTTATTGTGCAAATTATTTTTGGTATTTTACTTTTTATTTCAATTATTAAGCAAATTTAATTTATTATCATTTTATTATAATCATTTTCTGTTAAAATATAATATTTTTAGCTCACTTTGATTCTAAATGAACTATTGGATTTTCAATTTCTGTCTGTCCGTCCGTAGACACACTAGTTCGACCATAGTAATCAGCAGATATTTTAAAATTGTTTTCTCTATATTTATTAAGGGATTTATAAACTATGCTTAAAAAAATGATTAAAATGAACTATAAGTATCAAAACGGCCAAAAATGGTTTTATAATTGCCAAAAATGGATAAAAATGAACAATTTTCTTTTAAACAATTAATAGATTTTCCATTTCTTTATGTATATAAAGGGATTTTAACAGATCTTTATATTTATTAATGGATTTTTTCTTTATATTAATTAAGGGATTTTCTATTTCTTTATATTTATTAAGGGATTTTTTCTTTATATTAATCAAAGGGATTTTTCCTAAAAAGACTCCATTCTTAAAAAAATCATTGTATAAACCAAATAAAATTGATATATATGAAAGGCATATTCCGTTTTTCAGATTGGAAATTTCCGTTTTATTCCAAGTTGAAAATTCTATTTTTCAGAGTTACATATTCCGTTTTTATCGGAGTGGCATATTCCGTTTTTTAGAGTGGCATATTCCATTTTTTAGAGTGAAATATTTCGTTTTTCTGATTGGCTAATTTCGTTTTTCTGAGTGGCATCTTCCGTTCTAAATAATCAACAATGAAAGTAGTGGTATGTTTTTTTGTATATATATTTTTTATAATTCCAATATTAATCTGTTTTGAAGTCTCCCGTTGCAAGTAAAGATTATATATAACATTGATAGAAAATTAGAAAATCAATGTTATAAAAGTACTGCAGTAAGTGTATACTAAAATTTTGTTCATTACTCATTCAAAATTCCAACATAAAATGTCACACTTTTTTTTCTCAATAAACATTATTTACTTCAATTTTATCATTTATTATGCAAGACGAAGAAAATTTAAGAAGACAGCGCAACAACGATTGGAAAAGAAAACAAAGATTGAAAAAATAATATCGTCGGAAATATCAAGAAAGAGACACTCGGGAACACAAGAAAGCTCTTCAAGACCAGGATAGGGGGTGGGAAGAACAGAATAAAAACCCAACAGCGCATCATTTGATCCGTCAAGATCAGCATAGGAGGAAAGGAGAAAAGGTTAGAGACACAAAAGCGCAACATTTGACATGTCAATATCAAGATAGGAGGCATGAAGAACAAAATAAAAACACAACAGCGCATAAGTTGGCAAGACTCTCATTAACTGTAATAACTTATTTAGAAAACCTAAGACAAAAATATGAAACGAAAATTTAAAATTGACCAACAATAGCATGTAACAGTTGCAACTGACTATGGTTTGAAACTTATATCAAAAAGAGAAGTTATACAGCAAAGGTGTATCCAAAGAGTTTCTAAAAGCTGTTGGTCCATCAATATCAAACGATGTTAATTTATGCCTAAGATGTTTTTGGGAAGTAATTCAGAATATAATTCCAAAACTTATTGCCAAAAATGGTTTTATTTTCAATCCAATACCAACCGAACTTGAAAGTTTAACAACTCTTGAAAAACGAATGGTATCGCCTCGCATTCCTTTCATGCAAAGAAGACCGCTTGAAATTGACAAACAATATGGACTGCAAGTAAATATTGTTAACGTGCCGATATATGTCGACACATCTGATTGTGTACTTAAACATACATTCGACAACACAAAAAAAGTTCAGATCATTAATTCGAGATAATTTTGTTTAAGAAATTTCGTTTAGAACTGGGTACGAGCGACATTACGCGAAATCTTCTTATATTGATATTCGTTAATGGAAATTCCGAAACAGAGAGAAGAAGTTGCAAACCTGACAAAATATTCTTCATGTGTAAAAAGCGCCAGTTACAAATGTTAACCGAACAAAACAATTTACATCTAAAAAAACTCGACGTATTCAAAATTTAACAGCATATCAACTATTAAATACTGAATTTGTCGATAGTTTATGCAAAGTTGATGATGGGTACAAATCTCTTAAAGTCGATAGATCATCGCCAGTTTATTGGGAAGAAGTTAAAGATCTAAGATTATTTTCGAGATTAATCGAATTAAATTAGCTCATGCTTTAGCTCATTAAATTAGTATTTAATATTTTTATCTTAAAAATATAAGTTCAAGCTCTATATATCATTGTTTTTGAACTAAGTTAAGCCTGTTAAAAGTAATTTTCGGATGAACGTGTTTTTTCTCATTATTATGAATGAACACTGGAAAACATTTTATGAATGATTTAATTTATTAAGTTATTATTATATAATTTAAATTTAATATCTTAAATATTTGACATTTTATCTAACGATAACAAGCATTCCAATTTTATTTTAAATACCTTGTACTATTTCATTCTGATAAAAAGTTAATTAATAATAGGAAATATTATGGAAGAACTAAAATATTTATAGGCATAAAATTTTGCAATGATCTTTGATTATTGATTAGTGATATTTTAAGAGTATCGATTAGAAATCAAATTGGAACATTAATTGGGATATTAAATAGAATGATAATGATCTGGTCGTTTCCTGCATTTTTAATCTTGTAAGAATATTAAAATTTTTGATGGATATTAATAGGATAATTTTTGTGTACTATCAGGGTTTTTTAATACCAACATGTATTATAAAAATTGTCAGCAAGCTTTTATTCAGATTTGAGTCCGTATTTAATCATGATTTTATTATTATTTGAATCATTTAATTGCATATTAAAAGGTATAATTTTCTAAAGAACTTTAAAAATTACTAAAAACTTTACACTTACTAAATATTTTAAAAACCTTTTAACAATAAAGAAACTTTTTATAAGTTTTTATATAATAACAGCTTTTATATACTGTGAAAATTAGTTTTATAACTATTATTTATTGTATTTTTTATCTGACTTTGCAAAATTCAGATATATGGATTTGGCCATATCTGTCTGTTCGTCTGTTGACACTCTATATTAATTAAGTTTATTAAGGGATTTTACCAGTTCTTTGTTTATTAAGGGTATTTTCTTTATATTAATTATGGGATTTTTTCTTTATATTAATTAAGGGATTTTTTTCAAATAATACGCCTATCTTTAAAAGTAAATTTCGAAAAAGACTTCTATCTTCAAAAAATCCCTTTATTAACATAAAGAACAAAATAGATTCATATCTTCAAAATATTCTCCTATCTTCAAAAAATATTTTGTGGCATGTGTAAAACCGCGAAAGCAAAATCGCGAACGACAGAACCGCGAATACTAAAACGGCTGCAACATAACCGTGAACGACAAAACCGCGAATGACAATACAGCGAACGACAAAACCTCGAATGCAGTAAACATGTTTAAATAATAGTTGATATAGTTTATCAATTTGCTTAGTTGTTGAACTTTATTTTGTTAAATAGTAATAATTTTCCAAAAGAAGTTATAACTTGAAAATAGTTTGAAAAAAGCAACAAGCAGAAGTTAAATGCGTTGAAATTTAAAGTTTTCAGTAAAATATTTTACATAATTTAATTAAAATATTTTTAGTGTATATAAAAGTTTTTCTAATATATTAAATATATATTGCCTTATATTATATAAGTTTGCCTTTTATTATTATTTTGTTTCAAAACAATTTCAATTAAATTAGTTTGGATTAAGACGTTAAATATTTAGGAGAAAATACGAGGTAATTTTAAAATTAATTTAACATTAATCTCTATAATAAAAACTTTATGAAATCATATCAAACTTTAAATGATTAATAGAATTTAAATTTTTAGTAATTTAAGGCTAAAAAATTTTAGTAAATTAGTTATTCATTTATTAAATTAAATTTTAATAATATGTTAATTTATTAAAGCTAAAATTATATTTTTTAATAAGATTATTAAATATTTTAAATGCCAAACGCTGAATATAGATTTTATATTATTGAGAAATAAAATTAATTTATTGATTTATACTATTATTTTTAGATAACCTAAAATGCCACTTAACTTTGTAAAAAGTAATAAAGGAAATAATCTTTTGGTTAATAACAATTATTTATTTAGAAAAGATAATTTTCAAACAACTTTTATTTATTGGAGATGTATTAAGTATAATAAAAATAAATGCAAAGGACGATGTATAACTCAAAGTGATAATGTTGTACATATTACGATGAGCATAACGATACAACAGAACAAAGTTTAATCGAAGTAAAAGAACACATTAATGACATAAAAGATAAGTCAACCACCACTCAAGCTAATTCACAAATAATAATTGCTGAATCGACTGTCGGATTTAGTTCTAGTATAACCAATTTATTACCAAAAGAAGGTTCTGTTATAAGATTAGTTCAAAGAACACGTAAGAATAAAAACATGTTTCTAGAATTCCTGAAACTTTACAAGATTTTGAAATCCCTCAAGAGTTTAAAATTACTTTAAAAGGCGAACCATTTTTAATGTACGACTCCGGGCCTTCAGATAACAGATTTTTGGTATTTTCAATATTTAAAAACTTGAGAATATTATCGGAGTCCGAACACTGATTTGATGATGGGACTTTTAAAGTTTATCCTCCCTTATTCCTTCAACTATACACTATTCATGGAATCCGATTTAACAATTTATTGCCAAAAATATTCATTCTAATGCCTAATAAACGAACATCAACTTATGAATCAGTTTTTAATATTCTGAAAGCTTTAGAACCTAATTTGAATCCAAGAAATATTTTAACTGATTTTGAACAAGCAGTTATAAATGCATTCAATATAATATTCCCTAATGTTATGCATCGTATTTGTAACTTTCATTTTGGAGAAATTATTTGGAGAAAAATTCAATAGTATCCAGATATAAACGTATTATATCGAAATAATCCTGATTTTGCTTTTAACCTTAAACAATTACTTTCCTTAGCGTTTGTTGAAACTAAGTTTTTCATTTATAACGAGGAGTTATTACAACCTTTAATAGATTACTCTGAAGATACTTATATTGGTAGACCAATGAGACGCGGAAATTGAAGACCAGAACCAATTTATTTTTGATCACAATTTATGGAATAGTATCGATGCAATTAATGAAGGAATCGCTAAAACTAACAATTCTATTGAATAATGGCATCGTAGTTTTAACTCATTAGTTATCTATCATCATCCAATTATTTGGAAAATTATTAATTTTCTTAAATCAGGGCAAAATACTAATGAAATGCGAATCCAGCAATACTTAGCTGGTACCAGTCCTCCATTATCGAGAAAAAATATAGATACTCAGCGAAAAGAATTAAAACTATAGTAGAAGATTATGCTAACAGAACTATTTAAGATTATTGTAGAGGTATTGCGCATAATTTGGAAATAAATGTTTAATTTTAATATTATTCAAGTTCTAAATGATATATATTAAAAATCTTATAATTAATTTAAAATAATTTTCTGGTATTTTAAAATTATTTAAATAATCACAATAATACAATTTCTCGGTATACTAACTGAGTTTTTTATGCATTTGATTTTTAATTTTATTTGTATTCCATTCGCGGTTTTTTCGTTCGCTTTTATGTCATTCGGGGTTCTGTCGTTCCCGGTTCTGTCGTTCGCGATTATGTCGCGCGCGGTTTTGTCGTGAAACGGTTATTTCACTTTTTTTCCGTATTATTTTCGATAACAATTTTCTGAAATAATAAAAATAGGTAGCTCAAATATCATCTTATTTTATTATTGCTTTTAATTAAATAGATTTTGAAGACTCCTTCTCATTTTAAATATTATAATTTTTGAAATGAAAAATGATATCATTACTATTATTGCAAAAGTACTTCAAGAGAAGTTTCAAAAATCAAAGCTGATAACTTATTCATACTTCAAACAAGAAATGTCACACATTTTATTTTAATATAACTAATTAATTACTACTATTTTATCATTTTGAATGCAAAACGAACAAGAAGATTGAAGAAATCAGCGTAAAAAATAATGGATTATGAAAAGAAGAAATAATGAAGAATATCGTCTGAAAGAGCAAGAAAAAGACGCCTGTTCAAATAAAATAGCTTGTCAAGATCAAAATAGAAGGCGCGAGGAACAGAATAAAAACACGAAAGCTCGTTAATTGACCTGTCAAGATCAAGAAAGGAGGCACGATGAACAGTTAAAAGACACACAAATTAGCAAGACTTTCTATTAGTGAAAATATTAGATATGAAGATTTAAGACAACAATATGAAATGAATATTAAATATGGACCAACATTAGCATGTAACAGTTGTAACGGTCTATGGTTGGAAACTTAAATCAAAAAGAGAAGTATTATCTCGTTCTACAGTAAAAGTTTATGCGAGGAATTTCTAATAGATGTATGTCCATCAATAGAAAACGAATTAAATTTATGTCTTACATTCTTTAGAGAAGTTGTTCAGAATAGGATACTAAAACTTTCTGCCAAAAATGGTTTCGTTTTCAATACAATACCAATCGAACTAAATAATTTAACGACGCTTCAAGAATGAATGGTATCGCCACGCATTTCTTTCATGCAAATTAGACCGCTTGAAATTGAAAAACAATATGTACTGCCAGGAAATGTAGTGAACGTGCAGATATCTCTCGACACATCTGTTTCTGTTCTTCCACGAACTTTCGACAACACATTTTCATTTCAAATAATGCTAAAGAGAAAAATGATTTATAAGACACATTACAAGTTTGAAACATTAAGACCAGAAGTTATTTAAAAAGCAGCTAAATATTTAGTGACAACACCATTATAAAAGTTGAAAATTATTAGATATCGGCGATATAATTTAAAATTAGATGAACTAAAGTATTATCGTGAACAGTGCATGCTTTTTCTTCCATATCATAACGAAATGGATGAACTCATTAATACTAATATAAAAAAAAAGTATTACGAAAACCTCTCAATTATTAATACGAACGCACGAAAATACATCAATAATTTTACTGATGTAAAAGTTTTTGAAGACACATTTAAAAAATCGAGATTAACAATTTGCGAATAATGAAAATGATGATCATAATAATGAGTTTACAGTATATACAATCAATAACAATGCTCAATACAGTCTTAGCGAAGATATTAGTAACGCATTACCGAAAACCACTATTGAACGCTTTCTAACACCAAAGTGCATTTCTTATAAAAGTTATTATACTTTATTGCCATCATTTATCCTTAAACAACGACAATTTTGTATGGACTTAATATATCGAACTAAAACAAGAACCGATAAAATTTTAAATATCGTTTTTGGCTGTGCTGGTGTCGGAAAATCAAAATTATTAAGCGCCTTAAATTAATTATTGCTTCGCATTTACAACTCACAACCTGGTGATCGCACTGATTTCAATAAAATTCTTCTATGTGCACCAACAGGAAAAGCAGCGTTTAACATTGGTGGCATGAATTTGCACTCAACATTTTTACTTCCAATTAATCAGCGCAAGTCTGACGTAAAAAGTTTAAGTGCTGATTTGCGAAATACGCTACATTCAAAACTCGATGATTCAATAGTTATTATTTTAGATGAAATTTCTAAGATGAGCATAACAATGTTAAAGCAAATCGGTTTTCGTCTAAAAGAAATATTTCACACGACAGAACGATTTGGTGGAAAATCCATAATTTGTTTCGGAGATTTTCATCAACTTAGAATGATACAAGATAAATTCGTTTTTCAAGCAGGTTGCAGAAAATACGATCAATTATTTGCAAATAAAATTTGGGAACCATTCACTGCTATTGTACTGACTGAAATATTGAGACAAAAAAAATGATTTACCATTTGCGAAAGCTCTGAATTACTTAGATGTAGGCGCGTGAACAAAGAATGATTTCGCTTTATTTAAATCGTGTGAATTGTGTAATTTAAAGAATCAACAACCCAGTGAAACCATTCGACTGTTCAATACAAATGATGAAGTGGATGAATATAAACGTTTCGCTTAAGAAAAACATAGAATTTGTTACTAATGCTTAAGACATTGCTGTTGAAAACGTAACAATGGATGTTAAAACTACGCATTAAATACAGTGAAAAATCTTCACAGTACGAAAACTCTTGGTTTTCCATCTTCCATTGTTTTTAAAGAAAGCACTATTAATATGGTAACTGTTAATGTTGATGTTGAATATGGCCTAATAATCGATGCCAACTGAATTATTTGTAAAATAGAATGTATCTCTGATAAATGAACACGAGTTTGAATTGAGTTTATTGATAAAAATATTGGATCTAACACAAGAAGTAAAGTATTTAATTTATCAAAAAGATGTAACTATGGTGCAATTTGGACTCCTATTGATAGAAGAACTCGCGAAATTGCACCGATTTGAAAACAAAATGTACGCGTACGTCGAACACAATTTCCGTTGGTGCCAATTGAGACAATAACTATTTGTAAGGCACAAGGTCAAAGCTATGACAATGTAGTTGTCAAATTGTCAAAACGAATGTTACGTTCAGAAGTATATGTTGCAATGAGCATAGCTCGATCCCCTGATGGTATATTTTTTGACGGCACTTTTGAACATTAAAATAAAACTCCAACAGTAATATTAGTTGAAAACGATTTATCCCGATTAAGGATATCAGATTCTTTATCATTCGTTCAACCATTTTTATCTACTTACAAAACTACTGGCACTATAATAATTTATCAAAACATACAATCACTTAGAAGACACTATTATGATATTTTTTCCGATCCAAACTATACTTGCGCTGATTTAATATTATTTATCGAATGTTTGTTATCACAATTTGATAGCTATTATTTTCAGGCTTCAATGTATTATCAAGTATAAAGATATCGAATAAAGCATCTGGAAGTGTTATTTATACTAAATCTATTGGAACACGTTTATTTGAATACAAATTCAACATCAATAAGAGACATTTTGAATGCATTGGTTTCGAACTAAATAGTATCGCAATATTACTACTCTATTCATCACCGGAAAATAATTTAAATACGCTAATCACTAACATCTCTATTTGTTTAGATAAAATCGATAACGAAAATGTAATTTTGTTCGGCGACTTTAATATTGACTTGAATAAAAATCCAGGACAAATTCTATTAACCCATTTACAAACGAAACGATTGATTCTCAAAAACAAAGAGATTACAAAAATTAGTAATTCAATCATTGATTTGGTTTTCTTTCGCAATTTAGATACAAGTTTATTATTATGATTCTTACTTTTTATATCATAAATCGCTATGGTTTGCGCTAAACTAATATATAAAGATAAATAAAGACATGTTTGAACTATTATTAACCTATTTAAATAAAAACATTTTATCTAATCTCTAACATTTTGTTAATTTATTATGTAATTTTTTTCTTATTCAACAAATACCGTAATTATGAGCAGCAAATGCAGGTATGATAACAGTACAATATAGATTTTGTGGCATATGCCGGTCAGATAACATTACATTATAGATTTTTTTGTGGCATATGCCGGTCCGATTACAGTACATTATAAATTTTATTGTGGCATATGCCGGTCCGATTACAGTACATTATATATTTTTTGTGGCATATGCCTGTCCGATTATAGTACATTATAGATATTTTGTGGCATATGCCGGTCCGATAACAGAACTTTAAAGATTTTAATTTGCTTTTTTTGTAATTTCAGAGTGTCGAAAAATTGAAATAAAATTACATAATAACAAAATTGAGTGGGTTATGCCGCAAATATATAGAAAAATAATTAAACACCAATCTGAAACGTCAGATATTACGACCGTTTCGATCTTATTTTATTATAGAATTAATATTATTACAAAAAATTTATTACTTTTTTATCTGACTTTACAAAATTCAGATATATGGATTTGACCCTGTCCGTCCGTCCGTCCGTCGTCAAACTATATGTTTATTAAGGGAAATTTTCTCTATATTTATTAAGGGATTTTACAATTCAAAAAAGACTCCTATCTCCCTTTAT